>JAJOZX010003624.1:0-120000 GCA_023014485.1 Bathynomus jamesi | reverse complement strand
TGCGCATTAAAGAAGACTTTTCATGGCATTTACATTTCTCCTTGTCATTGGATTTCTCCTAAATATTAAATTGAAGCTCTGTAGAAGCAACCCGCATGACTATATATATATAATATATATGTTAAACACAGACCGTGCATGGAACAAGGAACTCTTCTGGGAAAATTAAATCCACTATAGTCCGAATAAGTAATGGTAAATGACAAATACCATAGTTTTTCTTTTTCATGATGCTAGCCCGACGTGGGCAACGGGTCTCTCGCAAGAGGTCCCATAAATATAGCTTCCCTCACCAGCTATCTGCAAAGCAGACAGGATCCAGCTTTGGGACATGGATCTAGGGTTTAAAGCAAGCCTAGTCCCACTACATTCAGAACCTCTATATAAGTAAAGACTCGTTGCATTCACGTCGGATTGAATAAATCAAAGAAAAAGGGGTAACTATTGTATTTTCAGCCAAAAAAAAAAAAACTTAAACCTCAACCGGGACATTGAGCGTCCACTTTTCAAGGCACGTAACACGTCCGTTTAATATACACAAACTCAGAATGGTCCCCTGAGAAACTTATATGTTAAACACAGACCGTGCATGGAACAAGGAACTCTTCTGGGAAAATTAAATCCACTATAGTCCGAATAAGTAATGGTAAATGACAAATACCATAGTTTTTCTTTTTCATGATGTAACGAGTCTTTTACTTATATAGAGGTTCTGAATGTAGTGGGACTAGGCTTGCTTTAAACCCTAGATCCATGTCCCAAAGCTGGATCCTGTCTGCTTTGCAGATAGCTGGTGAGGGAAGCTATATTTATGGGACCTCTTTGCGAGAGACCCGTTGCCCACGTCGGGCTAGCATCATGAAAAGAAAAACTATGGTATTTGTCATTTACCATTACTTATTCGGACTATAGTGGATTTAATTTTCCCAGAAGAGTTCCTTGTTCCATGCACGGTCTGTGTTTAACATATAAGTTTCTCAGGGGACCATTCTGAGTTTGTGTATATATATATATTATATATATTTTTTTTTTATATATATATATATACATATACTGTATATGTAATATATAAAGGGTGATCCAGAGAAATGGGACCCAAAAGAAACCCCTGTAACTCTTAAAGTATAAGTCCTTTTATAAAATCATACGCATCATTCGAAAGAGGATAGTTACAAGTTTGTACAGGATTGTATAGGTTTTGACAATACAAGACAAGATAAGATACAAAACAAAATAAAAGTGTTAGTTAAAACTAACGCTTCAAGATGACTGCATGGACTGTGGAACAGCTGCGTTTCATAACTGAACAATATTATGAGCATGGAAGAAGTGTAGTTTCAGCTCAAAGATCTTTCAAGACAAATTTTCAGATGTCAAAATCACCTTCTAAGAGCTGAAACTACACTTCTTCCATGCTCATAATATTGCTCAGTTATGAAACGCAGCTGTTCCACAGTCCATGCAGTCATCTTGAAGCGTTAGTTTTAACTAACACTTTTATTTTGTTTTGTATCTTATCTTGTCTTGTATTGTCAAAACCTATACAATCCTGTACAAACTTGTAACTATCCTTTTCGAATGATGCGTATGATTTTATAAAGGACTTATACTTTAAGAGTTACAGGGGTTTCTTTTGGGTCCCATTTCTCTGGATCACCCTATATTTGACTTAGAAATTCAGTATCTTAAGAAATTATTTAACTATAATTTTTATTGTACTTTGACTATTGAGACTTTAATTTCTAAATTTTTAAATAACCTATATTCGCCCAAAATAATTCAGTCCACGGTTCCGAAACAGAAGGTGTATCTTAAGCTTCCTTTTTTAGACCAACTAACTTTTCAACTTAATAAAGATGTCCACTCTATTTTGGACAGACACTTCCCTCACTGCGACTTTATAATTATTAATTCTAATTCTAATTCTCTGCAATCCTTTTGTTCGCCATAAAGATCACCTCCCCGTGCTTTTGAGATCCTTTGTTATTTATTTATATACATGTGCGACCTGCCAAAGTCGTTATGTGGGGCAGACTGCCCTACAGTTAAAACTTAGGATTTCGAAGCATTTGGGTTTTTCTTATCGAACTTCCCGCCCTCTTCCCACTCCTGAATCCTCTGCTGTTCGGCATCATTCAGAGACCCATGACCACCTGTGCCCCCAGGACTCCTTTGCGACTTTGTCGTCTGCTTCTAATTCGCTTGATCTTAAAATTTTAGAATCCCTTTTTATCAAGAAATTAAATCCAGAATTAAACGACAGCGTTTCCTCGATAAAATTACATACTTCCTAACCAACCAACACCTTTTTAACGCAACTTACGCATTAACTTAATTTTTTTTCTTCTTTCCTTTCTCTCCACTTGTCATTTGTAACTTTTACCATCCAGGTCAGTCCTTTTTTAAAATTTTATTAAATTTAAAAAAAAAATTTACTTTTAAAATTTCTTAATTTTGAAATTTTGGTTTGTTCTATTTTATTTTTACTTTCTTTTATTTTGTCTTATAATCTAGATAGTTATTTTTCTCAAGTTGTTTATTTTTTTTTAAATAGTATTAGATTTTATTATTGTACAGTATATTTATGACATTTGTATTTACTTTAGTTAAATGATTGTTTTTTAGATCTATTCAGTCACTGAAGGTGGCCCCTGAGTGGACTGAAACGTTTGGCCAATAAATGTTGAGAGTCGTATCTCTTGTTTTCATATTCCTAGTATATATATTATATATATATTATATATACAGAGGGTGATCAAACTATTAGAGCCACCCCTTGAAAAACACATTTTCATTATAATATGGTGTTTTTAGTTTAAATAATAACCTTTTAAGTATGCAGACAGTATTCCAAATTGTTAACACATGTAGTGTTCTCTACCTGAATAACAGAAACTGGAGATAGGGGTTAATTTGGGGAGTAGGGGGAGGGGAGTATGTGAAAAGTGGGTTCAGTAGTGTTTCTGCTGTGAACGTGGAAGGTTGTGTCAGGTGCGTTAAGTGTATCTTAAGTTAATGATAAGTTATTATATTTAAACCATTGTACGTGGAATATGAACTCATACACCCATATGATATTGTTTCTCAGCAACGTATTGTGATTCGTTTTATTAAATTAGTGTTTCTTTACAGGAATAACTTTTATGTACTGTAGGGTACCCAACATGGGTAAGAAATGTGATCTATCGCCAAAGAAGAAAGGTAGAATGCTCTCGCTGCTGACTGCAACTGATTACACTAGGCAACAAAGATTTTGTTACAGAAGACCAAATAGGTGCTCCTAGCTAATTTCGGTATGCTGATTTCAAATCTATAATTAGATTTTTTCTATCACGTCTAGATTTTGTGTAAAATGCAAATCACTTTTAGTAAAATTTTCTACCACGTCCAGATTTTGGTTTTAATTGGCTTAATGCCAGTAATATGAAACTTGCTTTTCAAGGTTAAAGCAATTTTTTTTGCCAACTATATACAAATTCGAACAATTTTGATAAATAAACAACTTCTGCTTTGTCTGTGGACAATATACACCTAAGCCACAACGTAGAAACATAACAACAAAGATTAAACTTGCCTACAAGTGTTATTTTGACTGTAAGTTAGGAGACCAACAGAGGGACTGGGCACCACATATTTGCTGTGCACAGTGCAATGCAATGTTAATAGCTTGGATGAATGGTAAAAGAAAAGCTATGCCGTTCTCAGTCCCCATGGTTTGGCGTGAGCCGAAAAATCACTTCAATGATTGTTATTTTTGTTTGACAAAGATTGCTGGTTTCACAAAGAAAACAAATCAAAGATCACGTACCCAAACTGCGAATCAGCAATGAAACCAGTACCACATGAAACAAATCCACCACCAGTTCCACCAGCAACGATAACAGACAGCAGTTCATCTGAAGATTCTGCTAGTGATATAGAAACAGGGAAAGATGGCATATATGTTCCAGATGCAAATATTTCCCCACATTTGTTAAGTCAAGCGGAGTTAAATGACTTAGTGCGCGATTTGGAATTACCAAAAGAAAAGGCAGAGTTGCTTGGTTCAAGACTTCAAGAATTTAATCTTCTCCAACCAAACACCAAAGTTTCCCATTTCCGCCATCGCCATTTGCAGTTTTCATCATTTTACTTACAGGAAGAAAACATTTGTTTCTGCCACGATATCAGTGGTCTGATGCAAGGGATTGGCTGTCGCTATGATCCAAAAGAATGGAGACTGTTCATTGACTCTAGTAAAGCTAGCCTTAAAGCTGTATTACTGCACAACGGCAATGAAAAACCTTCAATACCTGTAGCACATGCCACTGGCCTTAATGAGACTTATGAAACTGTTGCTAAGACTCATCAAATATAAGGACCACACATGGAATATTTGTGGCGACCTTAAAGTTGTATCATTACTTCTTGGGTTACAGTTGGGCTACACAAAGCATATGTGCTTTTTGTGTCTATGGAACAGCAGAGATGACAAGAACCACTACAAAAAACATGATTGGCCATCTAGAACTGAACATCATGTTGGTAAATACAATGTGAAACACCAGCACTTATGACCCTCAGAAAGTACATCTTCCACCACTTCACATTAAACTTGGCTTTATGAAAAATTTCGTGAAGGGTATGGATCATCAAGGTAGTGGTTTCCACATATTAAAGGATAAATTCAAGGAATATTGAACAGATGCTAAGCTAGAAGCTGGAGTTTTCACTGGACCACAGATCCGCAGTGTCATCCACGACTCATCGTTTCCATCTAACCTAAATGAGAATGAACTAGGAGCATGGACATCTTTCGTTGAAGTTGTCAAAAATTTTCTTGGAAACCACAAATGAAAACCACCGTAAACTCGTAGAAAACATGCTTAAAATCTTATGAAATAATGGGATGCAGAATGTCTTTGAAAATTCATTTTTTACATTCTCATCTTGACTTCTTCCCGGCCAACCTTGGGGCTGTAAGTGACGAGCATGGTGAGCGCTTCCACCAACAGATCTCAGTTATGGAAAACAGATACCAAGGTAATTTCAACCCAAATATGATGGGAGATTATTGTTGGTTCCTGCAGAAGGAGAGCTCGTCTCCTACAAGCGACAAAGGAAGAGGACACACCAAAGTTCACTTAAGAACAGGAATTTGCCTTTCAGTAGTAACAACAAATACTAACGCGCTTTGGGTGGATGGTTGGGCGCAGGGGTGGTAACTCCGCCAGCGGAATTCCGCTGTCTGTCTTAAGCCAGAATAAAGGAGGAAAGACATCCCTGTTCACTAATTATTTAAGTATGCTTAAACAAAAACGTGGCACGGAAAAGTAGCTAAGACGGCTTTCGTAATAGAAGCGGGTGAGAAAAAAATGAAAATAGGGGTTTTTGGTGACACAAAATCTGGACGTGATAGAGAAATTTTGATATCAGATCTGAAATCAGCATCAGCGCTTTAGTAGGAATCAGTAGTTCACGTGTCTGTAACAAAAAAAAAGTTGAAATTTGTTGCCTAGTGTTATTCTCACAGAAAAATAGGCCGAGAACTGAATGTGTCACGTGCGAGTGTTGACAGCATCGCATCAAAAATTAAAGTTGAAGGGGATAATCCAGAGCTGACTTCAAAAAGAAAGGGTAAATGTGGTCGGAAAAGGATAACTACACCTAGAGCCGACAAATGCATTGAAAAGAAACTAGTAAATAATAGGAGAAGCACCACTAACAAACTTAAATTGGAGCTGGAGAAGGAAAACATCAACATTTCGACAATGACCATAAGAAGGCGTGCCAGGGAATTTGGATTGAGTAGTTGCCGGTCAGGGAAAACGCCAAAATTGACTCCAACAATGATCAAAAAACGCTTAAAGTGGGCAGCGATAAGCGGTAAAGGTACTGGACGAATTTACATTGTTGAGGGTACTATGAGGCAGGACCAATACCGAAATACGTACGAATTAAATAACTATGGCGTATTGATTATGAATTGACGTATCCTATGGCATAATTTGAATAACTATGACGTCATAAAGTAGCTTAATTCCCTTCACATTTTCCATACCTTGAATACTGATCATACCTTTAGTATTCAATGTATGGTAAATTCTTTATAATATTATTATTCGACCATATTCTTCCATACGTCCATATCTTATCTAGACCGTTAACTTTTATTTATTGTATTAATTATTCATGCATCGGACCTACCTATTGTCTACCTATTGTCCGTTGATAGTCATGATTACGTACATGATCATGATTACGTACATGTAAATATGGCCACATGTATTCTTTTTATTTCTTTCCTTTTAAATTATTAATTTCTCGCTATAGACTCGTAAATGCTTATGCAAGTGCTCGGATTCAGCTGACAACGGCAAAAGCGAAAGCTTCTGAGGTGAACATCCTCTCTCTTGCTTGCTTCTAATCCGAAAAACATCATTATGTGTTACTTTTATATATTATATATATATATATATATATAATAATTATATATATATATATATATATATATATACACACAGTATATGTCCATGTATCATACTTTGTGTTATACTCCTAACATCCTAATTGTCTAAATATGAAACACTGTAAAACAACTATAGTTAACTGTTTAATTGTAGTTAACTGCAAATTAATATGATGTACGGTAATTAATGTACTTTAATGAAAGTGTAAATAATGATAATAAGCGAATGTGAATTAATTGGTAATTATAATCATAGTTGTAATAAACCAAAATTACAATGTACTTAATAATGTGCTTGGATTGTACTCAATATACTACTCCGACATTATGTCGCCATTTATGAATGTATACTCGGCGATATTATTATTATTATTATTTTTTTGTTATTTATTTTTTCGTTTTATTTTGGAATCTTTCAAAATTCTGATATGTGTTTAAATTATGCTTAACGTCCCCAGAAGTGTTTAGATCTCCAGTTAAAGGGGGGAACTTAACCCTCAAATGCACTCCCCCAAAATTTAGACTTATTTAATTCTTGTATTGTAAATTCAATCACTCCTGCCTTAGCAGCCCTTCAGCGAGGAGGTTGGAGCCCTCCTCGAGGATGCCGAGGGCCTCTTCACTTTTAAATTCCGGCCTGAGCCATGGTCGAAAGAGGTCGAACCTCTCCCCCTATAAAAGTCTAATCTAACTTAGAGGCTGAGCATTACCTGTACATTTTAGCAGTAAATTACAGTAAAAGAAAGTCTTTATCTTCTCCTTTGAGCTGTGCTCTCTTCAGAGAACTTAGTCATTAAAATTTCCCGATACGTTGCAAGAAGAATCGGGGAACCTTCAGAAAGCTCTACAGAATCCTACGATCCACTACAAGAAGAACTCGGAGAGTAGTATAGAAGAAACTACTGCAAGTAACAAATCTGTTGCTGCCACCTAACCAGAAACCCCGTCAACTTTGAACCAACCCAGGCCATAGACGGAGGGGTTATCAAAACTGGCGACCTTGCCAGGATTCTTCCAGTCTTCCAGACCCTGGAGATAGAACAACTGGCGACGCCCATTCTTCATCCAGGAACGAGTATCAAGCTAGACTTAACAAGAAACACAGTGAACATTCACTACACCAGTGATACATTTCTTTTTTATTGAAACTGAGTTATTTTCACTATTATAGTTAGTATAGAATAATTTTATTTTATGTACCAAATATAATATTACCGTACCTTCGCGTACATTCGAGTGAAATGTTGTTTATATTTTTTATTTTTGTTTACAACTTTTTTCAAATCATTCAATTGAATTGACTTGAAATTATTTTGCAATTATTGTGCATTATTACAATGCACAAATTTTGCATTATTTGTGTATTTCTGGGATAGAGAAGGAGAGAATTTCTAGAGATAGTTTATATTTTATAGAGATACTTGAGAGCAGTTCAAGTCAGTCGGTTGCATCCAGAGGGACAACCGCCCCAGAGAATAATAGACTTCACTTGATAGCAGTTCAATTTCAAGTCAGTTTCAGTTCCAAGTCAGTTTCAGTTCCAAGTCAGTTTCAGTTCCAAGTCAGTTTCAGTTTCAAGTCTCAGTCAGTTTTAAGTCTCAGTCAGTTTTAAGTCTCAGTCAGTTTCAAGTCTCAGTCAATTTCAGTTTTCAGTCAATTTCACTGCAGTCAATTTCATTCAACTTTTTTTAATTTAAACGAATTTAAGAGAATTTAATTCAACCTGAATGGACAGGTTTGTCTTTAATTCAACCTCCTGTGTTTTTTTTTACATGCAGTGTTTGCGTATATAAATATATAGGTAAAATTATATATTTTATTGTTTGTAACTAAAACAGGTTTTACAAATGTTTGTAATGATTTTGATAATTATTGTGATGTATATGATGACAGTAATAGTGTAGTAACTAATCGATCATGTCCCAATGACTTCTTTTTAAATTACTATGGGGAGGAACATGCCGTCCCTCCGTTTTGTTTGAACTCCTTTAATTTGTGTTCTGAGCAGTGTGACAAGCAATCCTTTCCTAAAGAGCAAAGTGCTCACGAAAAGACGTATTGTCAATTTCAGACATCATGATTCCCACATTGGGTCACTCGATTTCCCAGTATGTAGTACTCTAAATTTACCTTGCTCTGTATGTTCGTGAAATTTAGCCGGATGACCGCACATACCTTAAATTTAGGTTAAGTTGTGTTTTTTATTTTTAGGAGTATTATATGGAACCTATAACCCTATGTTCAGTTCATTATAGTTCATAATTGCTTTCTATTTTCAATTTTTATTTTAAAAATTTTTTTTTATTCGAGTAATCTTGAGTAATTGTCGTTAAATTGTTATTATACCATCTGTTAAGGTATCAAACGAAATTATAGCCAATTTTGACACTCTATACCAGAACGCCATTTTTCTCTTCTAATAGTTGTTACACCATTCTAATATCACTGCCCCGTCAAATCGCCAAATGAAAATTCAATTATCGTATTGATACTGCTTGTTAATATTAATGGTTAATATTAATGGTGATATACTGTTGATATATGGCTATGAATTTTGCTAGTCGAATTTAATTCTGTGTCTAAATTCAATTTTAATACCGCGAGATTTACTTTCATTAATTGTAAGTTCTTCGGAGTGCGTTTTTTTTATTACCTTAATACGTGCAACTAATTACGTAAAATCTATAATCCTAATAGAATTTTATTACTTTTGACACATACTCGAATTCACTTTCCTTCCGTACCTCAAGTCACTTTTACATTAAAACTCATTCGCACCTACATCACCATTAATGTTACCTGTATTAGAATTTAATAATAATTGACTTTAAATTTAAAGGATTTTATAACCCTACTCCCATTTTAAATTATTATACATTATTTTTCAACTTCGTTAATTCGAGAACTTTCCAAATCCTTACACATACACACGCATGTATGGCACACTGTATATACTTGTTCAAATGTGTACATTTCTCTACAAACATTATGTACAAAATACTACAAAAATCTACGGAAACTGATTACACTTTCACCCAATTACAATCACCCACACTCTTGTAATCATTGGCATACTTATTGGAAAGGAAATTCACGATTCATATCCTATTTTTATCATACACACCTTATTCTAAAATCAATGGATATCACGATAAACTTTATTTAATTGTGTTTAAGCGCTAACTATGATATTTACTCTAGATTATTTAAATTTATTTAATCGTAATAATTGTTGCTTACTATATATAATTTTGCTCATGCATTTATTCAGTTATTTTAACCAACCTCTAAGCTAATCTGTTCCTTAAAGTATACATTAGGGTGGCCCAAAAAAATGAAAGTTGAAAATATCTTTCTCCACAAGGCCATCCGTGTTCCATATAAAAATGTAAGAACTCATGCCAAAAATTAGACAGATCATACAATATTTAGAGGTCGCGACCAGTTCCTATATTTTTAGGATTTGAAACAAAAATAAATATCAATGTTTATTTCAAAATTTAAAGTCAACAGCACAGAGCACATGTTATGCAAAAATATACTAGAACACACATGACATAGCAGTTAATACGACTGCACTAAATCCTTGTATATCAAAAAAACAACGTCACACCCGTTACTTGTTCTTCGTGAAAGCCAACTTCGTCAGAACTGGCAATCTTTTTCGGTGGCTGGACGAGTCGCAGTAGGTATTGTTTCTGCGTCTCGTCTTTCGTCAGCGCGGTATTGTAGGACTGAATAAGAGCCACTCCTCGTTCGGCACAATCGTTGACGACCTTGAGAAGCCTGCACTTAGCCTTAAGTAACTGGTATATGGGGTCTGTCAGCCAGAGGGAGGGAGGTTTTGACAAGAATGTCTTGGCTTCATGTTGTCTTTTCATGGAGAGTAGATCGAATATCTTCAAAGACCGGCTCGTGATGTACGACGCCAATGAAGAACGATGATCGAACACAGTCCCGTCCAGACGTCTCAAGAGTTTTTGGTTTGAGGGACGTAAGAAGTTGTCAACCATAGCTGCTTTGGTGATCTCGTCGACGCGATCGTCAAAGAGGGCGAGAGGTGCTCCGAGAAGTACCACAAATGGCGATAGAAGGCCTTAACAGCCGCCTCCCTGATGGCACGGTCAGGATATTCATGGAGGAGAGCAATTAGGTTTAAGTCGTTGAGGGGGGCCCTCTCTGGGAGAGGGGCCTCGTGCCAGTAGCGAGCGTAAATAAGAGAAACGAAGAGGCAAATCTTTGTGACGCCAGCTGTTTTGTGGGCCGTCAACTTAATCTGGCTCCTGAAAACGAAGATCTTCAGTGAGTATATTGCCTTAGCCATCCACCGCGCGTTGTGCATAGCGCCTGGCGCACGAAAGGACGGTTCTCCGTCGGAGGATCCCGCTAGGAATATATGACAGAGCTGAAGCAACTGTCCATAGTCATCCCGTGGGAGCTGGCTCTTGACTGCCTCCGAGTAAAATGACATCATCTCCTCTCGTAGGCCATCCGGCATGCCAAAGAAGAGCTCATCTCCAGCAGAACGGAAATCAACTATATTAATATCAGGCCAGGTCTTCTGGAAACGTTTGAAGATTCCCACTTCAGGCCCACCGGTTGGTGTCAGGGCGACAGAAAATACGGCCGACAACATTACCTCGAACACGTCATGACGGCACGCGATCCAGATGAGTTCCTTGTCCAGAGCCTTCTCAATTAGGGTGCACGCGCCCATATTCAGCCCAGTATTGGTTGCCGTCATGTCGAAGACTAGTCCCTGGATCATGGGTTTGACACATGCATTGCACTGCTCCTCTCCCGTGCCGCGGCCGATCTTAGGGACGGCAAGAAGTTGCTCTGTTGCTCTGTTTCACCACCAGTCACCAAGATGGCGACGCGATCCACGAGCTTTTTATTGCCGGCGATATCTGGAAGCAGTTTACCGTCCCAGTGCAGAAGCAGTGGGCTGTCCGGCGAGAAAACAGCCTGTTGAGCAGTTGCTACCGCCTCACGAGTGGTGAACCGCGCTCGCTGAATGATGTTCCGGGATAGCGCCACAGACTCCAGGCCATGGTGAAAAGTTTAACTTGCCTTATTGGTGTGATTCACTGTACGGCGTAACCCAGATGGCAGGAACACAACAAAAACACGTCTACACCTGCCGAGACTTGGCGACCAACTGAGCTAGTGGGAAGAGTGCATTGCTATCATATAGTGATTCTTTGGATATAGGTTTACAGTCTACAGTGGCGTTGCTCGGCAAACATTTATTGTACAACATAATGGTGACCCAAAATTACTGAAATTACGGAATTCAGATATTTTTACCTTGAGGTCGCGCCCTCTAAATATTGGCCACCCTAGTATACATATAAAAATATATATACATATATAATCCTAATCCACCTATGACCACTAATGATTTAGTTCTTCACGGGATTAACTAATTACTCTCATATTCTACATACTCATTTTCTACGTATACGTATATATACGTATGCGCATTTACGTATAACTTCAACTATAAATCCCTTTTCCCCATTTGGACATATCACCAACCACTTACACTCTGTATTTAATACACGTAAATACAGACTTGACCCCAGGTCTATACATCATCCATTACGTAATTCGATTTTTACCTACACTAGTCAATAAAATTAGTTTATTAAATGTACGATCATGGTAACTTTGGATATTCCTGAACTTGAAAATTAAATTTTTTCCCTTTTATCTACTATTCATTATGTAAGTATTTTTCTACAGGAAAATAAAAAGTTTGTTAAAATTTAACAATATCATTGGTTGTCTAAATTAATTAGTTGTCTAAAATTAGATTTGATTACTGTGCATTGTACTTAACCACCCCAACTCACGTGCTGTATATAAATTTCTAATAAAAACCATTAGTCATCATTTAGTTTGAATTAGGATGTTATATTCTTGTATTTTATTAATTGTATTGTATTAATATCATTCTAGAGGGAAGAGCCCTGTAAAAATGAACAGTGAATAATTCCTATATAATCTGTATATAAATCCTTATATTCATTATATTCATACAGTACTTATATTTATATAATCTTTATGTTAAAATATTCATTTTCACATAAGAACCAAAATCGCCTAACGCGAGTTTGGATAAAATTTTGATTTGTTTTTTATTTTTGCCAAATAATTGGTGAATTGTTTCATTTTTTAATATTCCTTAATATTTACTGTATACTCGTATAAGTATATATATTTAATTAATAGTTTCACTCACTCTTTGTACAATGGCTATAAACCTTTCATTACTGTATTTCTCTAATTCGTTTCTTCTAATTTTTCCCAATAATGACGTGTACTGTACGTACGAATTAAATGAATATGGTATATTGATTATGAATTAACGTATCGTATGGCATAATTTGAATAACTATGAAGTCATAACGTAGCTTAATTCCCTCCACATTTTCCATACCTTGAATACTGATCACACCTTCAGTATTCAATGTATGGTAAATTCTTTAACATAATATTATTATTCGACCATATTCATCCATACGTCCATATCTTATCTTGACCGTTATTATCCGTACAGTTTAGTAAAAACACATAAAGTTAATAATCCCATGAGGCCTATTGTTAGCTCAGTAGGCTCCGTAACCTATAAGTTATCTAAATGGTTAGTTAGTTTATTAACGCCGTTAGTTGGCTCTGTTTCCAAGTCACATATCGTAAATAGCATGGATCTTATTGACAAACTGAAGTTTCCGAATGACCCTAATTTCAAACTGGTAAGTTTTGATGTATGCTCGTTATTCACAAAAGTCCCGGTTGATGACCGACTTGATTTTTAAAATATAAGATCTTTGAATATTCTTTCCTGTGCAGCACAACACTCTTTTTGAGTTAATTAAGCTTTGCGTCAAAGACTGTAAATTTCAATTTGAAATAAGTTTTATGCTGTGTCGTTTGGATTAGCGATGGGAAATCCCCTTTCACCGGTATTGGTTAACTTATATATGAAATTTTTTGAAAGCAGAATTTTGCCTACGATTGTTAATTTTAACCTTGTTTGGTACAGGTATATGGATGATATTTTATGCCTTTGGCCTAATAATTTGGATGTTGACCTGTTTCTTCGTAGGCTCAATAGTTTAGTCCAGGGGTCACAACCTTTTTTTGGTTCATCGCCCACTTTTACGATTTTTTGAAAATTAAAAAAAGCTTATCGCCCACCTTAGATCCAAAAGAATAAATCAGCATAATCGATAAAATGAACAATGAAATAAATGTTTAATTACCTTTAATGTGAGCCCACTAGTGTGCGCTACCGCCCAGGTTGGTGACCCCTGGTTTAGTCCCATCTATTAAGTTCATAGTTGAAAAAGAAAATATCAGAAGCTTATCTTTTCTGAATCTAAAAATTCGGAGATTTTTTAATCAGTTCAAATATGAAGTTTATCGAAAGCCTACTAATAATAACTCTCATGTGCATTTTTATTCCGACCATCATCCCGCGATAAATCTCCTATTTTCTCTGCTATGTTTCTTAGAGCATTGAGAGTTGTCAGTCCTGAATTTTTAGATTCCGAGTTATGCAATATCATGAATATTGGTACTAAATTGTTACCCTATTTCATCTTTAGATAACTGCCTAAGGAAAGCCAAGAATACGTATTATAATATTGTAACTGTAAAGGAATTTGAGCGTAAAAATATCCTTAGCCTACCTTAACATGTAAATTTTCAATATCTTCCGACTTTACTAAAAGCAATTGGCATCAATATAGTCTTTAAGTATAATAATACTGTAAAATCACGCCGAATAAAGAATACCCAGATAATCTGGTTGGTTGTGTGTATTTGATTGGTTGTACACAATGTGACTTAGTATATATAGGCCAAACGGGTAAAACGTTAGATATTAGGGTAAAACAGCATAAATATGCGCGTAGAACAGCAAATAATTCTAATGCATTGTTTAACCATATGTATAGATGTAATCATAGTATTAAGTGGGATAGTTCTAAAGCTCTCGTTAAAAACACAGATATAATCGAAAGGAATATTCTAGAATGTGCATTTATCCATTTTAAAAATAATTTCAGTAACAGTATGAGAATGTATAAAATTGACAATATCTTGTTAAAATACCTTTTGCCACTAATCAACTCTTGTTAATCTTATGTTAATCTTCTGTTAATCTTTCTGTTTTCTGTCGTTGTATATATTTTTGGTTATCGTGCCTCCACCCTTCATTCCCTGACGAGGTGTACTTCTGAATACACGAAATGCCTTGGGATCATTTTTCTTTTTCCTTGTGAGTTTGCATCATAGTATATATATCTATGTGTGTATATATATTATACATTATATAGTATAAATATATATATATGTATATACATATCTATGTATTGGTGTGTATATATATATATATATATATATATATAATATATATATGTGTACAGTTTTGTACACATATATACACACGATTGTATATATAGCGTGTGCGTGTGTGTATGCGAGCGCGTTCACTATGTAATTTCAGTTCATCATAATTTTCACCCGTATTTATATCCTTTTGTTACTGATTTTAATTAGGTTAATGAAGCCAATAATCAGCCAGTATTACTTGCGTATAAATTATTGCTGACCAAATGAAATCTGTTTTATACATGAGAAAATGTATTTTCGTAGATGATATTAACAACAGAATTATTAATTTATAATAGAGTTAGCCGATTATAAAAGGATTTCACTGAGAGTACATTAAAATGAATAAGCGATGTTTACAGTTTTTCTTCCCTTGTTTACATTGTGGTATATTTTTCAACGCCATATACATAAAAAGCTAATCGAAACAGCATTAATGTAATCAATATTCACACGGTTTATTAGAAAAATAGAGGGTAGTAAAAAATTAAGAAATTGGAGTGAATTATTGATAATTTATATGCATATTTCCTCAAAAGTGGCTGTTGTTTTTTCATTTAATGCTATGAGGGATAAGACAAACTTAATTAAAAATGTGCAATATATAATAGTTACTATCACTGGGCACGGCCAGAAACTGGCACAACACTCAGACCAAATTATGAGGCCCATTGCTCTAACTCCTGTACTATCATCATCATTATTATTATTATTATTATTATATTACAGCATCATCGGGATTCGAAGCCCCGAAAACGATGTGTATGTGAACTATCAATGCACTCTAGACGACTTACAGTAAAAATAAATATTTCTCGTGTCATCAGAAACATACGGTACAGCTGGATGAACTGCAGGGGTAGTGCAAGGGAAATGAAGATACTGAGATCGGGAGTTCGACTCGTGATGATGATACTAAAAATAATACAGTAGTTAGAGCAATGTGCCCCATTAATTGGTCTGAGTTGCTGTACCAGTTCTAGCTTTCCTGACTGATTATAAACTGCAGCGGATGTTTCACACCATAAACCATCGTGTCCATTTGTACTTGGATGCAAGAGGAAGCACTTTCAATAATTGTTTTAACTCTCTCATAACTGTCATTTTGACTGATTCCATATATTTTGTTAGTGTTTCATTATTTCATTGTGATTTATCATATAACAACTTATTGTTAAAAAAAATATAATAACGCTTGTTATTCATTGTACAGTTTGTTTTTAAACACCCTCTATGAAAAATTAAAAAAACAGTTAAATGTACTACATGCGTCATATTAAACTTCATACATTTTTATTAGAGTTCATTGGAGTGCAAACTCTTTCTTGTACGATCATAAAACGCTTTACTCAGACTAATGACACGCATATCAATTGGAATAAAAAGTCATTGTGTAATTTAAACTACGAAATATTTTAATCATCAAATGGATTTCTGCTTTCTAAGAATAAGTTGTTTGCTCTGTTCTCAATTATCCTCTCAAAAGAAAAAAGAGAGAGAGAGAGAGAGAGAGAGAGGAGAGAGAGAGAGAGAGAGAGAGAGAGAGATCCACTCTAGTATAGCACAAGAATAGAAAATAGTTGTGAAAGAAGATTATAGGAAAGTAGGAAAGGGTATAATGTAAAGAATAACTTCGGAGTTCATTCACACCATGCGTACACTTATCTCGTGTACCCAACTACATATTAGAAGACAGTGAAAAATGAAGGACACCATGAACATTAAACTACCTAATCCAATGTATATCAAGTATTTTTTAAGGAATTTTTGTATTTATTATGAACAAGACGTCATCATTTCATTGCTGCATCATTTCTTTGTTGAGTGTCGAAATCATAGTGCCGAGAGACTTGCTTTTAAAATTTTACTATTTTCATTGCCATCTTTCGCACAGATGAAGGAGCACTGATCCAAAGGCATCTCCAGCTGGCCAGCACCTCCCAATTTAAGAATTCCCCCGACAGAGTACATATGCATAATTTTTCTTTTACGGAATTCTATTACACACTATTTAAAACTAAAATTCTTCTCTAGCTAAGTAGCTACTCTGTTTGGGGTTTTGACTCCCGAGAGTTCTCATCAAGCTTCCCATCATCTGAGAACCCCCAGTACTCTGAAACCAAGGAAATTTTATAGGAAAGAAGAGAATGGAGAAACTAGCTTCACAATTATGCTATGCACACGTTGAAATCATACACTCTGATAGTACCGTTTTGTAAACTAACATAATACATTTGGAGTGATCGTATATCAACTACTTGGTATCGCCACGAAAACAGTGATATTGTCAAGACCACTATAGCCGAGTCCGAGACCAAGACCAAAAAAAGTTTCGAGACCGAAACCGAGACAGACCGAGAGCAGAAAAAAAGGTCTCGAGTCCTACATCACTGCAGGAAAACCTCGAATATATGGTTTTTCATTTTATGCAAAATATTTATTTGTGATTACGAAAGTATCGGTCCAACAAAGACCACATGGCCCACTCCAGGGTAGCTCAGAAAGGATTAAGATACACTTAAGTACATGCAAAGCTATCAAAAAGAAATAGAAGTAAAGCTCCTCTCCTTCTCTTCGCGTGGGCCACTGCCGGAAAAGTGATGAAATGCTACTACAGGAAAGGGGTTGAAACAGAAATTGAAAACGGAAATCAGATCACGTGCATTGAAGAGAAAGAAGAGAAAGAAAAATAGTGGTAGCAGAAATGCGGACTCTACCTCACCCACTCCATGCAAAGTATTTTTTGAAGGACTTTTTTTCATTAGAAAGAAGTAGAAGAAACATTTATATTTCTACAAAATACTTATTATTATTATTATTATTATTATTTCCCTGTTCGGAATCCGATAAAAAAATAAATGTAATTAAAATATAAATAATTATATACATGTGTGTGCGTTTATGCGCTTGACCTTATAAGGTGAAATTTTCAAAACTAAATTTTTAGTTCTAACCCTCTCAATTTATGCAGTTGACCGAGAAAATGTCGTGTGCAAATTTTTTTTAGCCGACGAAGTTTAGGGATTGCTCAGAGCAACTCTATTTCTATAGCTATACTATCTAAATAATGATCAGTATCTCTATCGTGGTTAATGACCGGTGTAAAGGCCCTGCTGTCCAGGTCCCCCTCACCTGCTGTATCAGCAGTGAGTATTACCCGCTCAATGGGGAATTTCATGCCTTGCAAGTACTCATTGTCGCCTGGTTCGCGCCATCAGGTCCCTGTTAATGGCCTTGGGGAAAGCGTAACGATGATCTTCGACAATCTGCAGGAGATACTGTTTTTGCTCTCCATTCCTGGTAAGCGAGGAGTCTTTTCGACAAGTATTTCACAGGTCTAATATTGAAAACTGCCCTCTGTGCAATTTGAAAGTCGTTGTCGTCTGTCCAGCTGGTAGAATCCTTCTGGAGGAAAGAGGAATGCACACCTCGAACGTCGAACAGGTCCTTTATCTTCTACTTTCTTTCCCGTAGCATCTGACACCAGCACTCGGCGGGGCGGATCCTCCGAGCCTTCTTTAGTGTTCATTGCTTCCACCATTTTTTATTGGTGTCCAATGACAGGCTAGAAACAAAGAAAGCCATTCCAGCCAAAAGCTCACTTAGGTACCATAGATGGTTGCCGAACGAAGACACTACGGTTACTCCGATTGTTGGATCTGCGTACTGCTGAAAGTCTTGTAAAAGACGCAGGTTATTCGCCGCAGCTAACGCAGGGAGCGGGTACTGAATCCATGCTTTAACCCTTTAAGCCCTGAATTTTTTGTAGGGTTAAGTTATGAATGCTTATATTTGAAACGTTAGCAATTTGTACCTTCAGTCCTTAAAGGGTTAACGTACATCTTGCAGATGAACACAGTTTACGTCAAGTATGTGTCCCCACACTGCGTCCTGGAGACCTTGATGTGGAAGGTCTGTGGGACTGATGGAACTACTCTCGAAATATCCACATTTTCAACGAGTACGAAGCCCTTACCATCCAGCGTGCACGATGAACTTCTCCTGCCATCCGAAACCGGTGACCGTGAGGAAGTACTGTACACCACCGAGAAAGATGGTGACTAGTTCCAGGAACTCCTTGTAGTTATCCCTCGACAACTGCCCCCGAAGAGCACTCTTTGCGAACTGTATGATTTTTTCTTTCCAGTCCATGATCATATTCGAGGTGACCTCATCGTCTGCTCCCGCCCTAAAGTCATTTTGACGAATATCTAGCCATTGGTCTCGGAAACTGTCAAAGATCACGATGTTGAGGCTTCTGGACACATCTTGTAAAGCCGTAGTAAAGACTCTCTGGAGGATTAGCTCATGAATGTAATGTCGACAGGCGATATGAAACACGTCCTTGTTCAACCTTTTTTTCACCAGAGTACATGCACCACCGCGCAAGACCGTATTTGCATCAGTGGTATCGGAACAAAGCCCCTTCACTCGTTCACGAAGATTCCATTCGTCAATTGTTTCCAGGAGCTTGTGTACCGTTTCTTCTGCCTTGGAGTTCGATAGCTTGGACGGCGAGCAGCTTTTGGGTGTTTTCTCCGGACACCAATCCAGGGAGACGATCTACCTACTTGCGACCAGTGATGTCTGACATAATTTTCCCTTCAGAGTGTAAGAGAAGGGGAACGTCAGGGGAGAAAGAACAACGTTGGATTTCCTCTTCAAGAGCTCGTCGGTGTCTGATCCTTCGAACCCTTATGGCGCCTTGATTCCCAGGGAGCCCTTCCACGTCACATTCCACTCCCACATGCTGCCCAAAGGGGACCAGTGTACGTGCTGCCTTTCTATCGCTAGTCCGAGTTCGGTCTATGGCAGATGCCACCTTCAGAGAAATTACAAGTTTGCCTTTTCTTCGTTTGGGAGAGGGAGGCGAGGTTTTAGCAACGACAGGGCATTCGTCCTCCGTCTCTTCAGCGCTGTCCACTCCCACCATTTGTCCTCGGAACCCCGCCTCCCTTTGCGCTATCAGGAAGTCTTTGCCCTCTTGAATCTTTATTAGACTCAGAGCTTGTTAGTGAGCGATGTCAAAGAGTTTGGAGAGCTCCACTTGGAACTTCTCTCGTCGTTTGATGGCTGGGGCTGATTTCTGGCTGATGCTATTCTTAAGTCCTTGCCACTCAGAGTGGAGTTTCTCAAACTTCTTGACTTCTTGATGATGTTTCGCTCGTAACATGTGGGAATCATCGCTTTTTCCCGAACGTTCAGGATCTCGCGTGTCGTTATAGCATTGTTTTTCTTGAGCGATTTCTTCTCCTGTGGTGATGAAACAAAAGGGAAAGCTTTTGCCTTTTGACGGAAGCTTGTTTCTCGAAAGTTCCAAGCCCCACAAGCCACAGTTTAGTGTTTGATCGTGTAATTAATGTTTTAGCCATTATTTATAATCTGAAAAGTGAAAAGTAAAGAATGTCACGTCACGAAACATGAGAAAATCAAAACAAGTTGTGATCTACCGAAATGGCGCCCCTCAACTGAAATCAAAGCTCTCTGTACTGATCGCTACTGCCACATAGTGGCTGAAACGTGTACTAACATACTCCGTTAGTCCACCCGGATATTCCTCAATAAGACCTAATAGGTAGCAAATGGTGGGGGTGGCTTTCTTTCATTGATCCAAAAATTTTGCTTTCTACCTTGGATCCAAATAGATAGCCAAAGAATACATGTCATTTGCTTCTAGGCCATCACATCTCCTTGCTAGCTCTGTGCGCATTATCTCCTTCATTGTTTTGATTCCCCGATCAGCTTCAGAATCACCACTTCGAGGTTGCAGCACATTTTTCAAGGAAACGACGAGGGGAATAACCTCCGATATGGAAGAGGTCGAACTACTTAATCTTTATGTGATATCATCGAATGGTTCCAGCACAGCCACACAGTTTGACAAGAGTGTGAAGTCGACGTTAGTGAGTTGTTGCTTTTTGGAGTTAGCAACGCTAACCACTCAGTGGTTCCTTCAACTTCAGTGTTATTTGCATCATGTGATAAGTGCTGTTCCACCGTGTGGCGACATCATGAATGACTGTAAGTTCAGGTTCATCTAAGCGTTTCTGAATTTTTTTTTAACTTATCCTGGTTGAAATGAGTAGCGATGGATCGGAGTTTAGCTAACAAGTCACTGAGAGATTTTTGTGAGGATAATCCACTTTTAATTAGAAGTTGCAGTTTATGAACAATGCAATCGATATTATGGAAGCCAGTGAGAAACAAAGCTTTAATCATGTTTGCTCCTGAGTCGCGCATTACACAATGGATGGATGAATGGGCAATATCCCACTTCTGAAGCATCTGCTCAAATTTTTGTGAAAAGTATTCTCCAGTGTGGCGATCTTCAAGTGTCATTAGCTGAGCACCAAATTGCTTCTCTTGAAGTCTTGATTCACTGCATGGCATGTCAAAGAGAGTAAAGACACTCCAGCAGACGTGTCTGACCAAGCATCTGTTGTCAATGATACTTTCGATTCTTTTAGAGGCTCAAGAATTTTGAACACTTTCTTTGAAACAAAGTCATAGATATCGTTGCACACAAGATCAGTGTAGAACTGACGCTGTTTTACTTTATACTGTGGAGCTGTTTCAGCCATGAGTCTCATGAAACCTAAGTTCTGAATGTCTGAATGGCAAGTCATCCATTATTATCATTTCGGCTATGCGATAGTCCAATGATTTTGATTCGGAATGATTCGCATCTCAAACTTTGACTTTTTCAAAACAACTTTCAGTCGTCTGATTCTTTTCTTTCACTGCACACTTCATTTCCTGTAGGGGTGTAAGAGACACTTTTGATTCCTTTTTCTTCTTTGACTGTTCATTAGCTTCATTTTGACTAGATATCACTTCATTATATTCTTTCTTGTGCATTGAACGCAGATGTTTTTTTAAGTTAGTGGTTCTCCTTCCCTTCGTGAATAATTCTTATTACATATGACACACTTCCCTACATCGTTTGACACTCTCGAGAAGTACTACCACACTGCACTCGTAGATCGCTCCATGATGGTTGCACCACAGTCTAACACTTTACTAATGGGTTGAAGCACGTAACGTTACAAAGGTAGCGACGCGACGGAGAGCTAGTGCAACACAACCACCCTAACTCGTGTCTGAACAGATACTGAAGCTGGTGCTTTAGTTTACTTTGTAACTTGGTAGTAAGGTTGCCTCATTTCTAATAAATAAAAAATTGAGTGTTTTTTATCTTTTTTTTAATCAACAGTAATTATACATCACCATTGCTTTATTAAATATAATTAAAATAATGCTTTTTTAGCCACCTAGCGTTGATAAATGTAAGTTTTTACATAATGCATCTATCCATCCAGTCCAAGTAGCAATTCTACATAGACATGTCGCAATTAGGGGGTAGCAAACTTTTACTTTTTTGCACAGGAACAACATTCGGCGACGTTTATAGAATTTATAGCCATTACACTAGCATTTATAGCATTTGGTTGCCATAGTAAGAAGATATCCTCAAACAACCGCAATAACCGCACAGATAAATGCGGTTTCGGTTGCGGTTACGGAGCTGAGAATATGTGCGGTTGCGGGCAACAGCTACATCATTAATATATGTATATATATTTAAACGACGTTAATATTTTTAAAATGCCTATCTAAACGGTTTTTAAACATTAACGCTGGTAGAGTTCACGACGGACGCAGGAAGATTATTCCATTTATCAATTACTTTAAACGTAAAAATGTTTTTAGCGATGTCAATAATGAAACGTCTGCCATGTAATTTAAATCCGTTATTACGAGTATTGCTATTATCGAAAATTAACAATTTGTTAAAATTTACGTTATCGATTTTATTAACGATTTTGAAAACTTCATTAACCTCCCCCCTTAATCTCTTAGTTTCGAGTGAATGCAAGTCTAACTTTTAATCCTATCTTCGTAATACTTGTTGCGTAGTGACAGAATTAGTTACGTGGCGCGTCGCTCAACCCTTTCTAACCTATCAATATTCTCATGCAAATACGGGCACCAAAACTGAACGGCATATTCTAAGTGAGGCCTGACTAGGGACTTGTAAAGGGGCAATATAATATTCTTCGAATTAAATTCGAAATTACGCGCTATGAAGCCTAACATCCTATTAGTTTTTGCGCAAGACTCCAGCACTGTTTCCAAACTTTTCAATCCTTAGATACGCGTAGGCCTAAATCTACTTTCTCGTGAACACTCGCTTACTGTCTATCATCAATCGTGTACGTGTAATTGTTGTTACAGGAACCTATATGCAAAACTTTACATTTGTCTACGTTAAATTGCATCCACTCCATAATCATATTTACATCGTGTTGGAGCCTATTTCTATCGTCCACGTTAAGAACTTTACCGCCTATTTTAGTATCGTCCTCGAATTTTGACACGTTACTGGTCAAGCCTACATCTATGTCGTTAATGTAGATTACGAATAGCAATGGGCATAACACTGAACCCTGAGGGACACCGCTACCTATATCCAGCCACCCAGATTCCCTACCATTAACAACGACCCTCTGTTTCCTGGCACGAAGCCATTCCTCTAACCAGTTAGCTACCTGACCGCGTATACCGTGCGCTTTAACCTTCGCAATTAATCTTCTATGCGAAACTGTATCGAACACTTGTTTATAGTCTAAATAAATAACGTCAGCCGCTCTATGCCTATCGTATTCGCGCACTATTTCGTTATAAAACTCAAACAAATTAGTTAAACAAGATCTACGGCGTCGAAACCCATGCTGACTACTATTAATCAAATCGCGACTTTCTAAGTGATTGACGATACGATCCCTAACTACGGATTCGAAAAGTTTACCGACAATTGACGTTAAGCTAATAGGCCCTATAACTGCTAGCTACTATGCGGTCACCTTTTTAAAAAATGGGCGTAACGTTAGCTAATTTGAAATCTTCAGGAATAATCCCCCTTCCAGTGACTTATTAAAATTTTTGTTAATTGGCCTACGATAACGTCTTTCAAATCTTTCATATGTCTAGGATAAAGCGCGTCAGGGCCTGGAGCCTTGCTAACTTTTAGCTTATCGATATAATGCGTAATCTCACCCTCGTAAACAGTTATTTCATTCAAAATAGTCTCGCTACTAAATGGAACGATATCGTCCACGTCGGGAACATCATTTACGTCTTCTACGGTAAAAACTGTCGCAAAAAGTTGTAAAAATACCCGCCATTGCCTGAGCGTCGCAAGCCAAAGCGCCGTTAGCGTCCACTGGAGGGCTTGTGTTATCTTTTATCGGCTTACGGATATTGAAGTTCTCAAAAAACTTTTTCGGATTATATTTACTATCCGCAGCTACAAGTATCTCAAAATTACGCTTAGCATTCCAAACAGATCTTTCAACCTGACGTCTAAGCTCGATATATCTATTAAAGTTAGCTACTGTGCCATTGCGTTTATTAAGTATATACGCTCTGTTACGCTTGTTTATAAACTCACCTATTTCCCTAGTCCACCACTTGGGCCTACCATGATTACTAGCGCGCTTGGGACTACGAGGAATAAACTCCCTTTCGATATTAAAAATTTTTCTTTAAATGCCTCCCAATGAAAATTTGCGTCATTTCCAATAAATAAATTATCCCAGTCCACTACTCTCATGCTGTCCGCAAAACTATCAAAATTAGTACAAAAATCAGGGCTTTCGCATCACTTTAACATATTGCTTCCCAGTGTATATCACTTTAACATATTGCTTCCCAATATTTAGGATAAGGAGTAAGATAAAAATGTTCCTAGCTATTGAAGAATAGGGACCCCAGCCTTCTTTAGTTAGCTTTATAAGGCTAACTAACGAAAATATCATGACCTAACCTAACCAATCGTCAAGGGCGTACAGTTAACCTAACGATTGGTTAGGTTAGGTCATGATATTTTCGTTAGTTAGCCTTATAAGCCTAACTAAAGAAGGCTTGGGTCCCTAGTCTTCAATAGCTCCAAATGTTCGCTTTAATAAAGTAAAGGCATAAAAAGTAAATCATAACATGTTAAAATATCAGATTGCTTCCCAGTGTTAGGTCAACTGTATGCTGTTGACAGTTGGTTAGGTTAAGTTTTGATATTTTCGTTAAAACGAACGAAAATATCACAACTTAACCTAACCAATTGTCAAGGGCATACAGTTGACTAACCGGGCATTCAATTAACCTAACCGGGCATTATATCCCATAGAAGGAATTGTTTGTTTTATTTGTCCTTTAATTTTTTTGTTTTAATGTAATTGAATTTGTGGATCACTTTAATATATTGCTTCCCAGGAACCTCTCTTTAACATATTGCTTCCCAGGAGGGATCACTTTAACATATTGCTTCCCGAATGCTTTGGGAAGCAATATGTTAAAGTGATCCAGGCTTTCTATTACGTTACTAATAATATGATGAGCACTACATCCCAAACTCTCACCGACTTCCAAGCTCTCCGACTATATTTTCGTCGTTCGTCATGACAACATCATGAAAAAGAAAAAAACGGATCACCTGAAGATCCGTCACCCCAGCCTTTTTTAGTTAGCCTTATAAGGCTAACTAACGAAAATATCACGACCTAACCTAACCAAACGTTCGGTCAACTGTACGCCCTTGACGATTGATTAGGTTAGGTCGTGATATTTTCGTTAGTTAACCTTATAAAGCTAACTAAAAAAGGCTGGGGTGACGGATCTTCAAGCGATCCGAAAAAACTATAGTGTTTGTCATTTACCAATATTTATTGGGACTATAGTGGATTTAATTTTCTCAGAAGAGTTCCTTGCTTCATGCACGGTCTATGCGTATCATAAAAGAACCTCAGGGGACCATTCTGAATTCAATCTCATCACATCATGAAACGGACGTTATGCGCCTTGAAAATTGGACGCTCAATTTTGCCAGTTGAGGTTTAAGTTTTGGTTTTTGGCTAAAAATACAACAGTTACCCTTTTTTCTTTGATGTATTCAATCCGACGCGAATGCAACCAGTCTTTTACTTATATTGAGGTTCTGGATATAGTAGGCTAGGTGTAGCTGTAACCCCTAGAACCTGTCCCAAAGCTGGATCCTATCTGCTTTGCAGATACAGTAGCTGGTGAGGGAAGCTATATTTTTGGGGCCTCTTTGCGAGTGATCCATTGCCCACGTCGGGCTAATACTATGAAAAAGAAACCTATAGTGTTTGTCATTTACCATTACTTATTCGAGTAGCATGTCCGCAAAATGTTCGAGTGCATATGCATTTGCAATGTTGATCAATGTTGCAAGGTATCAACCCCCCCTTCCCCTTTGTTGCAATGTGCCAACCCCTCCCCCCTCCTCCGAAGGTGCAAAAAAATAGGGAGAAGTGTAGTTTACATCCCCCTGACGCAAAAGGGGACACAAACTACACTAGTTCAAAGTTGGGGAACGTAAACTACACTAGAATCTTTAGGAGACATTTCTAAATGAATCCATCAAATAAAGCGTTAAAACTAACGAAAATATTACGACTTAACCTAAACAATCGTCAATTTATATATATATAAATAAATAAAAAAAAATATATATATATATACTCATTAATTATATACTTACATATTAACTTATATGTATATATTCATTATATATATATAATTATATACTCATAAAATTTTGTAGGTAGGCTGATTTATCTATTTTTTCCGTTCCGTCATTTTCAAGACAAATTCCGACTGATATTTTGTAAGATGGCTGGTTGTGTTGTACTAAAGAAAGATTTCTTGTAGGCCTATCGTTAAATATTGTTCGAATATTTACCATCACTACGGTGTATGTCTATTGAGTTTTAATTATAGTACCTTTTAAATTTATTATTAGTGTTTTCTTAGTTATTTAACAAAATTGTAATTGGTTTAACATAAATATTCATAGGATTTTCCTTAAGAAGCACAAATGTTATGACCTAAATTTTTAGTAGCTCTTTCCACGCGTAACATTGAATTTATTAATTATAGGTCTAAAAGTGCGGCAGTAAATTTTATTTTTATTTTGGGGGCTTATGTGAGTTACGTTACACATATTTTACAAAATCTGGATATTATAATTTTTTTTTTGAATTACAGAAATTGGTGTAGAAAATTCTTTTCATATATTGTTTCTTTACGTTTTATAGATTCATTTAATTTTATTTTTATAGGTAGGCCGATTTTTATTTGTCTTTCCAGTTCAATGACAATGCTAAAATTTTTATTTGGAATTTAGATTGTATTGCAAAAAGGATGTTTTGATTTGATATTTTAATTTGGGTATTAGAAATGAAAAGTGTCCTTTTTTTTTTTTCGTTCGAGCGTTTGCATAGAAAAGATTACAAAATTATGTCAGGATATAATGCAATTTCATTCGGTTAGGGATATTTGTATAGAGGTTCGCTTACAAACAAAGCGACCGCTCTCAATTATGCAATGTTTTGTTTTTGTTTTTGTTTACAGTAGATTGCGTGTATTTGTGAGTGCATATTATCTATTCTTATTTAGTATAACGATGCAAATTTGTAGTTTCACTTGGAAGCGATAAATTACTGGGATTTTTGCGATTTGCAAACCATACTGGGGTTTCTGTTGAAGGAGAGAGTTGTCTCTCAGATGTAATTTGTGAATTGCGAGTTTGATTCATATGAAATTTAGCGTTTCAAGTTGGAATTACTGTATTAAAATAATATTCGGTAGTAATATTTAAATTTTTTTTATTTTTTAATAACTGTTTTGGAAAATTGTTATTGTTTAAAGCTTCAGTCGGGTTTACTAATGCATTTAAAACATTGGCTCGAGTGTTCACTCGGAAATGGAGTCTTCTAGATAGCCAGTAACGTTTTTGTGGCGTCTTAGTGTGCTCCCCCCCAAAGTGTAAGAGGGTTTGTGATTGTCAGAGAAGTGATGACAAAGTTTCTGGGGTTCATTTTTGTCTTTTGTATTTAAAAGTATCGATGTGATTTCTGACGGTAGTTTGAACAATAATATTTCTTAAATTATACTAACAGTTACTATGTATGGGCGCTTTTATATTTATACTGTACAATTTTGTTTCCTACGTTTTATGACTTTTTTATCTTCTCCGATGTAACTGCCATAAGTGACCTTATTGGTAGCTAGACGTGATTAAATTTTTGCGAAATTTTGAGATGTCATTTTTTTCCGTGAATTTGGGCAGAGCAAATTTGTAGTTATTGTTTCGAAGTGAACTGTCGAGAAAATTCTGTAAATTAAATATGAAATGATAAGCAGTACAGAAAAATGTTTCGAATATTTTTTTCAAAATTTCAAAAGGCTCGGTTTGGAGGCAACCAAGTTCAATCCGAGTTCCATCCATTGAGTTTAGTCGACCGGATAGGTGATCGATCACCAATGATGAGAGAGAGAGAGAAGAGGAAGCCGAAATGCGCATGGACTTGGCGCAGGACGGCTTCGGAAGAGTAGAGAAGAGAAACTGAAAGGTGCAGAGATTTGGCACACGAAAGTTTCGATCGAAGATGGTCTACTGGTATTTTTCGGGCAGTAGCTGGTCACGCTGCTCGAATGCTTCGCTAAATATGTGTTTTAGCACGCGGTACAGACATACTGTAGGTTCGTTGGTAAACGGCCTACGGCGGAGTGATCGTTTGATTGTTGCCAGTGGAAGAGTCTTTCAGCTGGACGTAGGAAGAGCAGCGTTCACCGACAAAAGTGGAGATGAGACAAGGCGAGTTTCTTCATCGACTTCTAGAATTGCAAATTCCGTCCAATTCCGGCGCGTGGTCCCGCTTTCAGTATATCTCCCCATAATCCTTTTAGAATTGGACGTCTCTCTTGTTTTTGTTTTTTTCGCCATTTGGAGAGAGAGCGGAACCATTAGCGTGCTGACCTGTTGCATGTTGATTGATGCAATCCCTTGCATTCTAGCGAAGTGAGCAGGAGAGCTGCGATTGAAAATTGAAGTCCGTTGTCAGCGTGCGGATTGTGATCTAAACAACGTCCAGCAAATTAATGTACTGATTATTATGTAATGAAATTATAAGTGAAAGGGTGCGATTATTGTCCATATTTGTTGTGTTTTTCGTGAAATAGTATGTGCGCGCTTGGTCAGTATTTTATGTAAACTTTTCCTTATTTTTTCTAGGTTGCCCTGATAGTAACTGTATAACTATACTAATAATTGTTTCAAATGTAAAGCGATCTTTGATGAGGAATCGCTGGAATAGATTGTGAACTTGAAATTTGTGTAACCAATGTTAAGAAAATTGTCCGTTATTTATATTTTTTTGCACGTTATAGATTCATTACAGGTTATAAATTTGATTATTAGTGTGAGATGTTAATTTATGCAAATGTTGTGAAAATTATAGTTTGTTTTCGATTTTTATATGATACAAAATATATGATGTGTGGAATTGTCATTCTAATTATTTCTTGTCTATCTCTAACTGACTTTGTTACAGAAAAAAAAATGCAAAATAACTAACTTTGTTGAATGAATTAAATTGTTACATTAATAAGTTTTCCTAGTGTCAAACTTATTTTCAAGGGGGTGATGCGAGTGTAGTAATGCCTAGTTAAGAATATTAATTTTTGTTTAATTAAGATTATAATGTTTAATATAAATTGTTTACTAATAATTGTGAAATTACGATAAAGTATGTTTGTTAGATTGTAATTGTTTAAAATTGGAAGAGTTGGCAATCCTGAACAGAGGCCCAGAGACCGGACTACCCCCCAAAAAAGTCAGTGAGTCATTCAGCAGCGCGATAAGCGTAAAGTTGGGGTCATGTAAGCTTAAATTATTCTTTGTGCCCCCTCTCCGACGTAAAATACTATAGTAAAATCTCCCACTCGCGTCCGTCCCCCCAAATTAATTAAAGCATTTTCGGAATTAAATAAAGTGTTAACAAGCGTTTAAAAGAGTGTTAATGAACCCCTTCCCCCTTGCATTAGGCTAACTGTTTTTTACTAGCTCGGCTACGGCTACCTACCACGCGTTATAAAGTATTGTGGAAACGAGTAAAGAGAGTGTAAAGAGAAATGTAATAAAGAGCAGAAAGTAAAGTAAATAAGTAATGAAAAGAATGATTAAAAGCGTATTCACGACAGCCGTGGTATCGAAACACATTGACGTAATCCTGTCCTTAAGGTTCCATTCTTCCAAAACCTCCCCGATCATAGTAGCTGCTTGTTCCGCCTTCCCATCGGTGAGCTTGGGCACTGCAAGGATCTTCTCCACACCTTTTTCGGAGACCAAGATTGGCAGACGATCGATCTTCTCCCTACCGGTCAAGTCTGACATCAATTTTCCTTCCCAATGCAGTGTCAAGGGAACTGTAGGAGAAAAGCTTTCCTTTACCTCAGCTGCCAGAGATCTTCGGTGAGCAATTCGCCTCCTCCTTATGGAACTTGCGCTTAAGGCGAATTTCCTGACATCGTGACCAAGTTCAGCGACAAAAGGAAGCAGAACATGAGTGGCTTGTCGATCACTGATCTGCGTCCTGTCCAAAGCCGAAGCCACTTTACCGCTGATACAACTGCGTGCCCTCTTCGGCAGAGGCGCTCCTCCTGTCGCCCCTCGAACTTGAGATGGACCGGGCGATTCCTCGCTTTCCGATGATGACTCCGATGCAGAAGAGGATGAGTCCTCCAGTTGGACCATCGAGGTCAATGCACCTTGCTCCTCCAATGATCGCAAACGACGCTGGTCCTCCTGCTCGAATTTCTTCCTCTTCGTCGCTTCCCGTTCACACCATCTCTCTCTTGTCCACCCCAAGCATGCTTCCAGGGCGTCCTGGCCGGCGTTGAGCGATGAGAAAATCCTTGTCCTCTTTGATTTTGATGAGGCTCAAAGCGTTCGGATGTGCCACGTCAAATAGATCCTCCAAACTCATCACAAACTTCTCGCGATCTTCAACAGCCTTCCCCCTGGATCTGTTTGCGCTTTTCCGCAGGCCATAGTACTCCTGGTGGAGCATGGTGAGCTTGTCGATGATCCGGTAAGGCGTGATCGTTGGTATTTTCGCCTTGTCCCAGACTTCGGAAATCATGGTTGCAGTTTGTTTTATACACTTCTTGAGCTCAGGGTCCGATTTGTGTAAATAGAAAATAACTGAGGGACTCACCACGGCTGGGCAATTTAGTCCCAGGGAACCGTGGGATTGGTTTCCCCCAACAACCAGATTTCATCAGCTAGCTTCTTCACTTCCTAAGCACCTTTCGTCGCCATTTTCATTAAGCAAACCACCTGTGGAAGAAAAGAAACCAACAATTAATAGAGAGCCTCATATAGAAAATCTTAACCCCATGTATTCCAGGGTATTTTAACGAAAAGAACAGCCGAGGTGGGGCCATATGACATATATACTGATAAACCAGATCATATGGCCCTATCCCGGTATAAATAGGGTTATTAATTCACTGTGCGCGACCCCTAAACATTGATATATTGAACTGATTTTTATACTGCCAGGTTTTCTCATTAAGTGGATCAAAATTGCAAGCGAGCGAACGCGTGTGAGAACTTCATGTTTTTTGACGCACCCTAATATATATATATATCAGTGGCGACTCGTGACATTTTTGTTCAGGCATGCAATGTTATGGAATGGAAGAAAAACATCCGCCTAACCCTCTTGCCCAAACTTTGCATATTGTTTACATAGAACTTAGCAAGTTAAAGGTGTTTTACAAACTTTTGGGGACCTCTTTGAAGGAAAGTTCATTTAATGTTAGGCTTAAATATGCGAACAAAAAATTAGACATATTTATATATAGTAGTTACCGAATTGATCTAAAGAAAAAGATACAAATTTAAAATTTACCTTAAATAATTGTGAAGCATTATTTGAATTGAAATTCTTCTCTCCTAGTTTTCCTGCAAAATTCTTCGATGACCAAATTGTAAAAGTACTCTCGATTCCTCATAAGCTTCTTGAGGAAATTTTTTTCAATTGAAATTAAGGCAAGATTAGATAGCCTTTCTTCACTTTGGGAACTCCGTAAATAACTTTTAATTCTTTTAAGCGCAGAAAATGATCGCTCAACACTTGCTGTCGATATTGGTATAGTTAGAATCAAATTCGTCAATTTATATATTTCCTTAAGACCTTTGTGCATTTCGCTTTCCAGTAGATATTTTAGGAGCTCAGCAACATTCTTTTTGGCAAAAGATTTGTGCGAATATAAAACACACAATTCAGAACGGAGACGAGGAAACTCAAAAAATGAATTGTAGCTTCTTTTCAAAAATTCAAAAGCTCTCTCTGGGAAAGTAACATCATAGAACTCAAATTTTTTGCAATCTAAAAGCTCAATGAATTCCAATTTTTCCATTGAACTGAAACGCTCTTTCATTTGAAGAAGTATATTATCGAATATTTCATGAAATAGTTGACTATACTTCTCTTGTGGAGAAAGACTCTGTTTCCTTTTACATACAGGTTCACCACATCTTTCTGTTATCAAGTCCAACATATCTGCAAATTTTGTATCCCTTATTTGTTTGATTTTTTTCATAGTGCTTTCAACGGTGATTGAGCTATACACAATATCCATAGATTTTGTTTGCAGCACATTAAATAGATATTCAGTAAAAGGAAAAATTGAAGAAAATACTTCTAATAAAAAATTAAAATCGAAAGTATCGATACCAGCAAGCAATCCGCGTGCACTATTTTTTGTTTTTTCATCAAATTTCTTTGGGTTTTCAAGAATGCTTTTTAAAAGATCTATTATAACTTCTTTATTTTCCTTAACTCTTTCAACTAGACGAGATGAATAGTTCCACCGCGTTGGAGCCAGTTTAGGGAAACGCTTTCCAACAACTTTGTCAAGCATTGAAGTTCGCTTAGTTGAACTGCTGAAAAATGATGACAAACTTCCTAATACTGAAAAAAAATTATTACATTCGGAAATTTCAGCGACAGCTTGGGATAAAACAAGGTTAAGTTTATGGGCGTAGCAGTGAAGAAAAATAGCCTCTGGTACAGTTTCTCTAATCTTTGTTTGTACTCCATTAAGATCGCTCCCCATAACAGCAGCACCGTCGTAGGTTTGAGCAACTAATTTTTTCAAACAGCCCAGTTCACCTAGTTGCCTTATAGATAAATCAGAAATCGCTCCTGCACTTCTATCATTGCTGACGTCATTGAATTTTATAAATCGTTCACAAATCTCTCCATGTTTATTAACATAACGAACAACAGTAGAGAGTTGAGAAAAACAGCTGACATCAGATGTTTCATCTAATAAAATCGCCACATACATGCAGTCGATAAGCTCACGTTTTATTTGTTCTAACATAACTGCACTAATAGATTGAATTATGTCATTCTGAAGAGCAGATGATGTTCCCTTATAAACAGTCGCAGTTTTTAAATGGTTTTGAAGCTTTTCATCGAATTCTCCCATACAAAATACCAATTCAATATAGTTACCCCTATTGTCAGCGTTTTCTTATTCATTGTGACCGCGAAATGCTAATTCTTGCATACCTAAAAAACATGTTATCCTAATCAAACGTTTCAAAATTTCTCGATTCTTATTAACTTCTTCGTTATGTCTGGAAATGGCAACTGATTTCTGCTTGTCGAGTATTAAATCAATTCTTTCTGACTTTCCAAATGTTTTAAGATCAACAAATGCATTTATGTGAGCAAGAGATTTTTCATGGCGAGAAATTGCAGTATGTAAATTGTTTAAATCGTCGTATCCACGACTAACAGAATTCCACACAGAGTTATCTCTTGAAAATAGGAAACACGACCAACAGTACAATTTGTTATTTGAAATATTTCCACATAACCAGGGAACATCATCATACAGCTTAGGATTAAATTTCCTTGTGAAGCCTTTATTTTCTTTGCTTAAATTCAAATGTGGAATCGGTCTGCCATTATTCAATATGCGCTTTTCTCATCAAAAGAGAGTGAGTAAAATCTTCTAGTCTTCAATTGATTAAACACATCGTCAGTCATTATGGGCACTACAATGCTATAATTTATTTAACTGATTATCCAAAATAACTAAAGCACAAAAGGGAACACCGAACACAAGTGAGTGCTTGCGGCTGTGGTACTGGAAAGAAGCCTTGTCAGAATTGCCAGATGTTACTTTTTGGTGAATGCACCTATAAAACTGAATGCATGCCGTATTATTTTCATTAATTAAAAAAAATCAGAACAAAGCTTTTTAATTATTTTTAGTAAAAATATTAAGTAAATTTTCTAAGCATATTTTAAAACATATTGCCTTTTGAATTTAGCTATGAGGCTCAAAAAAAATATCTTATGGATAGTGAGAAGTCTCCTTAAAAAATTGCCCAAGGCAAGGCGGTGTAAACAAAATCATGTCTTATTTCACTAGACAATTAAGAAAATTTTTCTGTACCCAGACTGAATTAGTGAATGCTTTAGCTACAAGTATTTCGATCTGTGTACAGAAAAATGTTCTTAATTGTCTAATGAAATAAGACATAATTTTGTTTACACCGCCCAATAGCCAGTACATGCGTGATTGAAGCCTTAGCCTATTTTTAGTTTCTGAAAATTATTTTTGTCAATTATAATCCTTACTTAGATCTGAAAAGAGAACATATTTAACGCGCATGCATTGCATGCGTTGCATTCATTAAGAAATCGCCACTGATATATATATATATATATATATATATATATATGTATATAACTTATATATATTATGGCGGAGCGTTTTTACACTTTTTCGATTTTCGTTTTGTAATAGCGCGGAAAAGTGGCTCTTCCACGTCAAAAGTGAGTGTGTAAAATCTCAGAGATCTGCAATATCTTCTGCCTCCGCACGCGCGTTGAAAATCCAAAAAATGCGCCAAAATACGCATTTTTTCAATATTTTCTTATAATTTTAATTTTCATCCCACCTTCTTGTAATAGCGAGGAAAAGCATCCTAAAGCAGTGGTTCCCAAACCCATGGTCGCGACCCAAGTGAGGGTCGGGAAGGTGTTCCTGAGGGTCGCGGGACGGAAATTCTCAACGACTGATTCAATCAAACTATATGAATATAAACACAACGTATCAAAATGATTGGTCATTAACACTGCATGTACCAGCGTTTAGGGTCGCCAGGCCAGGACAATATTGTATTCAGGGTCGCCACCATAAAAGTTTGGGAACCACTGTCCTAAAGGTTTATTTTAGACTAGTTTTAAATATTTTTGTCCTGCGATAATTTCTTCTGCCTCCCCAAACGTTCCAAAATACGAGAAAATTTACAAAAATAGCATATTTTATAATGACGCTATTATGGTCAGCTTCGGCCCTACACCACAGTTTATTCGTTAATTATGTATTAAGTAATGCAATTAACAATTAATTATATCATATTTTAGTAATTTAAGAAGTTTATATATTTGAGCAATTAAATAATTTAGGTCCACCAATGCAGTTTACTTTGCATATGCTTGGTTTATTTTTGATGACTTATTATGTAATATGCATGCAGCTCCTCGCTTATTTCGTCAATATTGAATGTACTATATTGACAAAATAACCCACAACTCACCACGTGGAGATGGCTGCATTTCGAGTTCCTCCCTGCCCGACCCAACCACCCTACCATTATCGGAATTACGCTAGTTACACACTGTAGTCACTTTTTGTTTCCATTCTTGGCATTTTCTTTCTGGATTCTAATCTTGCTCTGATAAATCCATCCCTTGCCTCTGAACCGCATACTGCAGCTGAAGCCTCTGTTACCAGCTTTATATGCCGTTCAACCGCTTGGGTGTGGCAAGGAAAGCGTGGGATGAAATCAGGTACATCTCCTGATGAGATATAGTTCAGGATGTCGGAGCGTGATAGAACTTTTGTCAGAGGAGGCTCTGACAGCTCAAACGTTTGCCAGTTAATTATGTTGTAGTACTCACTGCACTGAAAGTTCAACGTGGGTAATTTAAACACTCTCACTGCGGCTGACTCAGAATCTCTTGCTTTAAGGATTCTCCTCCATCCTAATTCTGATATGTTTTGCTTCATCGTGAATCATACTAAGGGTTGTGTCGTAAGACTTAGAGGGTTGAGGCTCTATTACTGGGGTCTAACAACCGGTGCACTCCTGGCACGCTTTATACCTGACGTGGAAGGCTCTTCATCATGCCTCCTCTTTGAACTGTCGCGTGGTGGTGCTTCAGTTGTCGCTGGTGTGGGTTCGTCAGCGGGATGGAGTCTGTGACCACAACTACACTGTCATCGGGATCGTCTGTAATATCGATGATGGGGACATGATGCTGTACCTCTTCGTCATTCACGGTTCTTTGGAAGAAGAGGAAAAACAAGACTGTAGAATATAGGTAACACCACTTAAATTTTTATTATATTTTGTAAATGATCCACTTAGAAGTGTGACGTGTTCCAGATGGATTCTGTAGAAAAATTCAGGTTCACGAGCCCGTCTACGTGTATTGTATCTGGCACTACAGGATGTGGTAAAATTGTGTTTATGCTTAAAATCATTAAAGATAAGGGAAAGATGGTCTCAAAATGTGTGCATAAAGTTATATGGTGCTATTCGACGTATCCAACGAGTACCGAGATGATATTCTGTTCCACAAAGGTGTATATGACGTTAATTCATTAAGGGAAATGAATATACACTCATTGTAATTGACGATCTCATGTTAGAAATGGATAAAACGTTTGCCAAGACATTTACAGTGTTCTCCCACCATCTTAACATAACCGTGTTCTCCATTATCAGAATCTATTTTTTAAAAACAAATAAATGCTCGATGTGTCTTTAAATTCGCGCAACGTAGAGATGTGTCACAAATTGGGGTATTAGCCAATTAAATGTTCCCGAATCAGCGTAAGGAGTTTTTGGAAGTTTATAAAGAAGCTACAAGTCATCGTTACGGATATTTGCTTTGTGACCTCCACCAGCGAAACACGTTTAGGGTGCTTCTAAGAACGAATATATTCACAAACGAGCCTCAAACGGTGTATATTCCAGAATGACAAAGAGGTTAAAGAAAAACCATGAATTAATAAAAATCTACCATCGATTACTACGGGAAAGCAACAGATGTTTGTTAAAAATATCGAATCGGACTTTTTAAAATGCATCTGTGAAATCTGTCTTAACGTTATAAAATGTAATGTACCAATGAAACCCCCTCAGAAGGCTCGCCTACGCCGTTACAAGAACATAATACGTACACTCGCTCGTAAAGGTCAAACTGTAGGGAAGAAAAAACGAATTATTGTACGAAGAGGGGGAGGGGTCATTCCTACCCATCTTATTTTCAGTTTTGGGGCCTTTACTGACTAGATTAATATAATGAAGAAAGTGGTAATGATTCCATACGAGGTGTATGCTTCACTGCAAAGTTCAAAGAATCTAGACACGGTTCCAGAACCCCGTAAAAGCAGGCTTAAAAGAATGGAAATCGAATTGTTAGCTTGATTAAACAGTGAAAAGTCACCTGATGAGAAAAGAATCTTATGCCAAGAAGCTCTGCAGAAATTTCTTCACGAGAACGAAAATTATAAGAATCCGACAGAGATCCCCGTGGTTATTAGGCACAGCGCGAACAACGATGAGCATGGCGACATAGGACCAGGGTCCGACGTTAGAGTTGACCAACCAAAAAGAATAACGGTACGGCCCCACAACATATCGAGCATATATTAAAAAGCAGCCTCCCACATTCATTGATGAATAAAGGTTTAAGTCTTTATAATTTATTGAGTGAGGACCCCATCATACATTGGAGCGATACAGGTGAGATCATTGTGGAAGGAAGAAAGGTACATGGCTTGAATATCGTCGACATCGTCCACGATCTGGTGAGAAAGTCGGATAGACCTTCACCATCAGGATGGAAGCATATTAAAGCAAGATTACAACAAATAAATGTCCCCCAAAACATTGATAGGAAATCTGAACAGGTTAAAAGACTTGGAGCAAGCCTTGCATGTGCCACAACTGAGCACGCCATCACCCACAGCGGTAGTACCTCTGAAGAGGAGAAAGAAGAAACTAAACAACAACGGTCAACCCTCTCCACGTCTTCTAAAATATGTAAATGGCTAACATATTAATAAGACGCTATTTTGACATTTGTAACCCAGTCTCCTACGGAGGTGTTGATAGACTGTACAGAGGTGTTTATAATGATGGAGTAGGGAAAGAAGATGTTGAGAGGTTTTTGCGGGAGCAGGTTGCTTATACACTTCATAAGCCGGTGAGAAAAAGGTTTAAAACAGCCAAGACAACCCCGGCCTCGATTGACTCTATTTGCCAAGCGGATTTAACAGACATGCAAAGATATTCACTGTATAATGATGCCTACCGCTACATTCTATTCATAATAGATGTGTTCTCTAGATATCTGTGGCTAATTCCTCTGAAAAATAAATCGCCTGAAACAGTTGCTAAGCCACCAAAATGCTGATGTTGAAAGAGAACAGGATTCCAGGCTAATTTTGTACGGATATGGGGAAAGAATTTATAGGTCGAGATTTACAGAACATGCTGACAGAGTTTAATATCAGCTACTACACTAGCAATTCTATACATAAGACCTCTTTAGCTGAAAGAGTTCAATGTACCAGAAAGGAACGCATGCATCGCTATTTTACAAATAAAAACACATACAAATATGAGAGGTGGTCAGAAAATAAGTTTACAAGGCGTATAATTTTAACTAAAGGACGTACATTGATTATGTTTGTATCAGGTGGATTCGTTAATCATTGTTGGCAACACTGCACATCGATTCGGCTGCCATCTACTGTACATTGGTTATACGAGTCAGTTGAACATGGCGGCTCGACTGGAACAGTGCCTTGTCATTTCTGCAACGATATTCCGAGTCTGTCAGTGGTCAAAAATTTCTTGAGCGCATTCTCACAGGAGACGAGACATGAGTTCATCACCGTACTCCGGAAACAAAACGTGCCAGAATGGAATGGAAACACCCTAGTCCCCGCAACCAAAGAAGTTCAAGATTGTGAGGTCCACTGGCAAAGTAATGGTTACCGTGTTTTGGGACCACAAAGGCGTTTTGCTCGCAGACTTTAATGCAGAAAGGTACAACAATCAATGCATCTGCATATTGTTTAACACTGGAACGTTTACGAGGGGCCATTAAAAAACGTCCTGGACTGCTCCGTAAGGCAGGGCACTATTCAAGTCGAGCCGCCATGTTCAACTGATCCGTATAACCAATGTACGGTAGATGGCAGCCGAATCGATATGCAGTGTTGCTAACAATGATTAACGAATTCACTTGATACAAAAATAATCAATATAAGTCCTTTAGTTACGAAATTATACGCCGTTTAAACTTATTTTCTGACCACCCCTCGTATATAGGCATTCTGGAGTAACTGGCCTCATCATACAACCGTTCACACCATCGTACGGTTGGGACAACACCTAACGAGGTTTTAGAAAGAGGTACGCACACAGAGAGTGAGGTGAGAAGAAATTAGTAGAACCATGCCACACTGTACACGCTTCAAAATCACTGATTATGTAAGACTGTCGCGTTGAGACCTAAAGGCGAGATATTTCTGTATTACGTTGAAAATTTGAATGGGGAAGAAACCGCAGGAGGCTTTTACCGTGAGGAGTTGCAGAAAGTGGCATTTAATTTAGGAAAAAACGTGTTTAAACTTGAAAAAAATTTAGGCAGCAAAGGTTCAGGAAAGAAAAAAATGTACTTGGTGAAATGGCTAGGGTACCCAGAAAGCTTCAACACCTACATAAAAGCTGATGCAATAATGAAGTTTGATTAGTATGCAACACGGCGCCTAACCATTTCTACGTCACACTACTGTCCGCTTCTTCTCTCTCTGTGCATCCTGACAACACCCTCACCAACTTTGTAACAGAACTGCATGGGCTCATTGAATTGGGTCGTGATCCGTATGAGGTGGGGATATGCGAAATTCAGCTGGACACACTCTTTTTAAGTATTGATTATAAAGAAACCGTTTTTACGGTTCTTAGAGACCTTGATGAATGTGAAAAAGCCGGGGTAACTTGGGATGAAACCATGCGTACCGGCCGGAGTGGGGATGCACGGTATTACACTATAGTAGTAACACTAGGCCCTGGCCGTTATGGTGCGGTCGAGGATGTTGTGAGAGGCTTAAACGTTAGTTTTGAAAAGCTCAAATCTTACGGGTGAATTAGTATACGAAATCGTGAACAAAGAATCCCCTGCGCACATTCTGACCCTAAAATCACAAGGTAACAGAATATTAAAGACAAAGGATTGTTCAAAATTATAACCTAGGGGCGATATGAAGCAGCCCTCCAAAGAGATACCTCTCACGAAGTACAACAGGATTTGTCCAGCCTAATGTATCAGCTGAAACTGGAAAAATTGGGTGATGGCTATCCACCCGCAGACACGTGCTATATTTACAGCAATATCTTGGAGCATCAGATTGTTCGGGATGCTCAAGCGCGCCTGCTTTATCGCACAAATTCCCAATCATAGAGGACAGAGCTTGAGCCTTACATATGACAAACCTCATTATGAGAATGTCGCGTCTAATCTATTAACCAATATCTCAACATATATAAGAACGATTGGGGGGAAAAGTTTCCCATTCGGTGATGGGAGCTTAACGGTGAAGCTCCACTTTCGTCGCACTGAGTTATAATGGAACGAAAGCCTTTCACAGTCTATTGAGGGGTGAGATACCAGCGTGGGAGTGGGCTTGGATCCATTTTTTAAACTATACTACGTACGGCTGTCCCCTTGCTGAAGAGGGGTGCCAGATACCTCGGGAGGGAAGCGTTATAATGAAGTTTTAGCACGGTAGAAGACAATGGCGGGGGCTAGACCTAAAGAAGCTCTAAAAAAACAATTAAAGTGTACACGGGACGAAATCATCAAAATGCAAAGAGAAAAATGCGAGGTGGTGGGAAGAAGAACAGGGCTGTCCGGAAGAAGAAGAAGGGGTTAGCAGCACGTTGCGTTAAACGTAAAAGGACATCAAAAAGAAGTGCTCTAAGCGAGTGAAATCTATGATGATAATTTTTTTAACTGATATAAGCTAAGGACATTACTCTCATGAATCATAGGTTGCTTACTACTTGTCGAAAGAGGTGGTACTATTTCTGGCTCGTCATGGCACGTTTCATCCATCAGTGTAGTTCACAATGTTGTAAATCGGAGCTGTCCCTCTTTGACATGCCCCTACCAGAGGTTTATATTGAGCACAGTGACTTTATTACGATTAACCCGTTAAACACAATTAGTTCCCCGAGTGCTCCTATAGAATTCGTGATACTCAGTTCAGGCTCTTACTTTTCTGATCCAAGCTGCGTGCACAAGTACGCTAAACTACTTATAGCACATTCAGATGGAAAAGATTGTGATGATAAATACGTTGTATTTCCCGAAACAAAGTTTCTCCACTCCATATTCAGCCAGTGTGATGTGTATTTAAATCAGGTCAACATCGCTGCAGGAACCGGTTATTATCATCTACGACCCTACCTGAAAAATATCCTGAACTTTTCAAAAGAAGCGAAGGAAACCTTTTTAATTGCCGAGGTCTATTATCAGGCTAAAGACGAAAGCAGTATAAAGGACAAATTTACAAATTCTAAAAAGAAGATATACGAATGTTTTAGGCGCCTGCATACAGACTTCACATTCCAGGAGAAGCTGCTTGTGAATGTGGTCGATATGAAATTAAAGCTCACTCGCACGAATCCTGAGATCTATTTAAATCTGGGAGCTGAGCAAGAAGAGGGCGAAGAGGGGTAGTCAAAAGTGTGTTCACGGTTTGTTCATCGTGAACTGAATGAAGATCGTAAAGCCCAAAGAAAAGAAACTGCTTCTGAGTCCTTGGTTCGATACGAGACAGAAGGAGATAACTTCCTTTCACGAATTGTGACTGGGGATGAGACTTGCGTACACCACTTTGAACCTGAAACAAAATGCCAATCCATGGAGTGACATCACGCAGACTCCTCACGCGAGAAAAAGTTCAAAATGGCTCCCTCTAAAGGAAAGGTTATGACCACCATCTTCTGGGACATGAAAGGGGTGATTCTGGTGGACATTATGAAGAAAGGACAAACAATCAACTCAGAGGCATATATTTCTACCCTACGGAGACTCCAGAGACGTATAAAGCGAGTTCGACCGGAGATAAAACTGGAAGACGTCCTTCTTTTGCACGATAACGCCAGACCACAACAACAGTTTGCAAACAAAAGAGGCCATCACAAAAATGCCCTTGAATGTGTTACCCCACCCTCCATACAGCCCGGATCTGGCACCTTCAGACTTCCATTTGTTTAGGGCAATGAAAGATGCTATTCGTGGAAGAAAGTTTCAGAGTGACAATGAGGTTGTTGAGGAGGTTAAGAGGTGGCTCCAGCAGAACCCAGCGGACTTTTACCAGCAAGGAATAAAGGCCCTTGTTTCGAGGTGGAGGAAAGCCGTCGAAAAGGATGGAGACTATGTGGAAAAATAAAAACTTGTAAAAAAGGTATGTAACTACTTGTGTACAAAATTTCTAGAACTTACAAGGAAACTTGGAAAGAAAAAAAAAGGTGGGGCAAAATATATTGAGGTGCCCTCGTATTACCTCTTTGGACTTGTTCAATAGTGTGCGTTAATTAAGGACTTGTTAGGGACAAGGAAACTCGTCGCCAGAGATTTCACTTTACTTGAGGTTATAGTGCACTTAACGTTGAAATCAAATGAAGAAAATACTAAGTCGTTTTTGTCGACTTTAAATTACTAAGGTCGTTAATTGTAGTTTTATAGGCTAAGTTTCTCAGAGTCGATAGATACCGACTTCTTACCGCCGTCTAATTAAGCCCAAGACCTCTCAACACCTTCTCAGTCCTGTACGGATTACTTTCCCTGCCTTAATCCGGAGACTGGCTGCTGACCTGACTTATTCGAATCTGCCCCCAAGGGAGTGGAGTCCTTCCTTATATACATAAGAAAAATCGGAAGTCCGGCTACGTCACCAGCACATGATGCTTATGTCACGAGCACGTGACTTCGGTTTGGAAGGAGGCGCGAAATGAATAATATAATTCTCAAAATAATCCAAACCCTTTGTTTGGCTAGGGTGCGGCTTTACTTCGATAAGGCGGGGTCTTTCATTTATATTTTTCTAATTTGGGCGTAGCTGGGAGAACTAAGATGTTATCCCTTCTTAGGAATGTATCTATGTCCGACATCTGATAAGAATATGCAAAGTACGTCAATTGTATGGAATTAATTAAACTCTTTGTACTAATGGGGCGTCGTTAGAATTAAAGGGAGGAATAAGTTCTTCGTGAACTTGAACTTGAGGGACCTTGAGGGAAATAATATAACAGCAACAATAAAACATAGATAAATATATATATATATATATATATATATATAGGGAATGAACTCAGAATGGTCCCCTGAGTTTTTTATGATACACACAGACAGTGCATGGAACAAGGAACTCTTCTGGGATAATTAAATCCACTATAGTCCGAATAAGTAATGGTAAATGACAAATACCATAGTTTTTCTTTTTCATGATGCTAGCCCGACGTGGGCAACGGGTCACTCGCAAAGAGGTCCCATAAATATAGCTTCCCTCACCAGCTATGTGCAAAGCAGACAGGATCCAGCTTTGGGACATGGATCTAGGGTTTAAAGCACCATTACTTATTCGGACTATAGTGGATTTAATTATCCCAGAAGAGTTCCTTGTTCCATGCTGCACTGTCTGTGTGTATCATATATATATATATTATATACATATATAGTTATCCCCATGTTTGCATAATTTTTATTTCAAAACAGAGCGAAATGGGACGATTTGGCGCCGCCGTTTGGGCGCCGACGTTTGGCCGCCACAGTTTGGGCGCAGCCGTTTGGGCGCGGAGCCGGTTTGACTTAACATTTAAAATATATAAACAATTGAAACAATAAAAAATTATAAAGATTTATTTAGAACCATCATTACAATATTTTTATCTGCCCCCTTGACGATTGGTTAGGTTCAGTCATGATATTTTCGTTAAAACTAACAAAAATATCACGACTTAACCTAACCAATCGTCACTGCCCGGTTTGTACGCCCTTGACGATTGGTTAGGTTAAGTCGTGATATTTTCGTTAGTTTTAACAAAATATCACGACTTAACCTAACCAATCGTCAAGAGGACAGATAACGGAAATGTACCCATATTATATTACACCTTATAATACACTGACTCTTTTGCTCGCACCTCCAAAAGAGTAACGAAGTGCCGCGCTTGATACATTTATCAAACACATACAAATATCCAATATGTGAAAACTTCTGTTTCCCTTTCTTACTTGATATATTTTCATACATTTATGCTATTAAGGGCAACAACACAACTTATCTGAAAAGACAGACAGCACTTCAGGTTAATAACCAAGTATTACTATTTAATACTGAATACTAATTAACGGCGGCGCCAAATCGTACCCAACCGACACAGAGATCTGATCTCTCTTTTTCTGTCAAAACAAAATAGCAATAATGCGGTACACACTAGCTAGGGATACTTATAAAGTTTTTTATATGTACACAAATGCTTTGAAGCGATGAGGTGGCGAGTTATTATTTTACATAAATTTAATTTGAAGAGAATGATGATGATTTTTTAGAAAACTCTGTTTTTATTTTTCTTAAGTTGGACCATTGTTTAGATGTATTCGAGAAATTAGTGGAAGTAGTTGAACTCAGTGGCACTGAGGGATAAGTTGCTGTTCTTTTATTTTTTAAATGATGTCTAATTCGGGGAGCAATTGTCTCTTTTTATTTTGTGTTAATAATAATAGAGAGGAATAATAATAAAAATGTGAACTCCAACGGTGGCGGATTACTGCAGTATTTTATTTTCTATCTTTATTTGGGGTGAATAGGGAGATAGTAGATTTGTGCGCTCCGCATGATAAAGAACGTGAAGGGGACGAAGAAGTTAATTTGGCGGTTTCATACGACAGTTTCCAAATCCGAAGAGAGCGATGTCAGGATTGTGAAATAATCGCGCAAATAGTGTTTTTTTTATTTTTCTGTATTAGTGGAATAGGTTAAGAACAAGGCCGATCACATTTTTCTGTTTATTATTATTACATGGTAAAATTAAGTGTAAGATTTTCAATACATATAATTCTATTCATGCATACTTAAAACAATCTTCAAATAATATTTAATACAGTTTTAAATTAACCGCAGTGCATTTTAAATATATACAATCTTAAGCACATTTTACACAATGAAATATATATATGTATATATATATATATATATATATATATATATATATATATATATATAAGCTTAAACGCCATACAAAATGATCTGTAAGATTTTTAATTCTTATAAACTATTTTTGCACATTTAAAAAATCTTCAAGCAATACGTGATACATTTTAAATATAGATTTAATATATATATATATATATATATATTATATATATTATATATAATCTTAAACGCTATACAAAATGTAGTGTGAGATCTTTTGCAGATTTAAAAGAGTGTTCAATGATTTTAAAATTCACTAATTGCAGTACATTTTTTATTCGCTATACAACTTCATTACTTCAGTACTTCATTTAACTCAATACAACGAGTTGTTTTAGCTACAAATGGGAACCTGTTAGCTATTTTATCACACAAATTTATCAGCGAATTCAAAGTCGCACAACTCGAACAATTTTAAGAAACTTGAAAATCTATTACCTCCAGCCATATATTATAGGAAATATAAACTACAGGGTGGGCCGTAAGTTTCCATACATAGGAAAAATAAACATTTTTTTATGGACAACCATTTTTATTTATATAATATGCTCTACATGGTTGCCATTGTTTTGAAAACACATTTCAATACGTGTTCCCCACTGTTGATGAACACGCATTAGCACAGTTGACGTTATGCTTGTAATGGCGTTGGTGATACGATCCTTTAGATGATTTATGTCTCGTATCTTTTCCTGATACACCATGGCCTTCAAGTGCCCCCAAAGATAGAAATCAAGGGGGGTGAGATCTGGGGATCTGGGAGGCCACTCCACAGGACCACGCCGACCAATCCAAGCATCCGGAAACTGCTGATCCAAATACCGACGCACGTGAAGACCATAATGAGGTGGAGCTCCATCTTGCTGGAAGTAAACTGGGAAGTTACCTTCCTCGTTTAGCAGGGATGGGAAAATCTCTTCTTGCAACATGTTAAGATACCTTTCGGCATTAAGATTTCCACTGACAAAATTGGTCCAATAATTCTGTCACCCCATATCCCGGCCCACACCATCACTTTACCGGCACCTTGCATCTTCGTCGGACTCAGCCAGTTAGGGTTAGCATTACTCCAATAACGTATGTTTTGCCGATTAACCTCTCCATTGACGTAAAAATTTGCTTCATCAGTAAACAAGATCTTACGTCAAACGCATATTCTTAGGGTATCTGAAACATAAAAACAAACGTTTAATTTTTCCTATGTATGGAAACTTACGGCCCACCCTGTATATTGTCCACATACATTCAAATACAGGGTGTCCCAGAATTAACTATCTATTTCAATGAAATCGGACAAATTTAATAAAAACTGACATAATTTTGTGTTTATTACTAAATTATGATACAAAAACAAATAGATTTATAAATCATAAGTCAAAACTTTATTGAGAAGTTTCAACATGTGCACCGTCTGTATCTCTGCAAATTTCAAATCTATCCTCAGCGCTGCGAAACACATTTTGAAGCATTTCAGGTGTTATCTCCCGCACTGCCAACTGGATGCGTTCTTTAAGTTCAGCTAAACTATTGATCTTTTGGCGATAAACCTTTGTTTTTATGAAACCACATGCAAAGAAATCCAGGGGTGTCAAATCCGGAGAACGCGGAGGCCAAGGTCGAGGTCCTCCACGTCCAATCCACCGATTCGGAAGGCGTCTGTTGAGGTATTCTCGAACAATTAGAGCATAATGACATGGTGCTCCATCTTGTTGAAACACAACATTATCAAGAATGCCATCATCAAGAAGCTGTGGTTCGAGAAACTGCTGAAGCATATCAAGGTAGACGGTACCTGTTACAGTTGCTTCCGCAAAGAAGAATGGGCCATAAATTTTGGATTTGGTCATTCCAAGCCACACGTTAACTTTTGGAGAGTCTCTTTGCCATTCTATGACTTCAGACGGTCTTTCATTGGACCAGATAATGAAAAAATTATGAAAATAAAATTATGAAAAAAATTTAGAAATTTATACATTTTTAAGACATTAAACATGATAAACATAAATAAAAGTGTGTTTTTAAAAAATTTGTCCGATTTCATTGAAATAGATAGTTAATTCTGGGACACCCTGTATAAGCTTTGATCTCGGCGAGGATTAAACATATTTGGCGGCACATTGTAACTGTTTTAGAAACCTCATAACAATAGGATCGAGCCATAGCTGCATTGCGATGGGGTCGTAACAGTAATGACACTCCCGATTTCTAAAATGCACTGCAAACCAATCATCTCAGGCTAAATCGGTGTTTATTATGAAACCACCTCTGTCTCTAGTGATCGAACCTTTTACCATTTCATCTTTCGCGTATGTCTTGATAAATATGTCTCGTGTGAAACAATCTTTATTCATCACAGCTTGAAGTATGACTTTATCCACTTTTGAAAGTCCGTTACAACAGATCTAAAGCGATCAATTTCAATCAGAACTTGTGATTCCAGGTAGAATAGTGGGGTCAATTAATGCAAAAATACACCCAAATCATTCAGATCCGGCAGAAAGTGTGAAATTTGGCATGAAGTTACCTTTTGACATTTAGAAACATTTCCAGGGTGGGGACATGCTGGAACCTCAATCTGGCGGTTATTTTAAGCAAATTCAAAATGGCTGCCTCGATTCCACAGCCAAAACCATAAAATGCCATATGTCAGGAACTACTGGGCCGATTTTGATGATCTTGGGCATCCATTTTGAGAAAATTGTCATCCAGCTTTCATTGTTTTAGTTAAAAAAATTATAATAGATGGCGTTGTGAGGGCCTTTCAACAAGCATTATTCAGGCTTAGTAAGTTATTCGCCACTACTTTTCAGTCAGTGAATGGTAAAGTTTCTTTTGCAGTGTTTTATCAATTTTGAAAGGTTTTAAAGTAGAGATACATGATTTTATTACCAAAACACAAAATAATAGTGTAGTGCGCATTATAATGCGTAATATAGTATTCAGTACTAAAATTTAGGGCAATTATTGTTCAAACACATTGTTATGTAATCGTGCTGCTACGGTAAATGACAAGGTGAAAATCACAGTGTCATTTCTTCTTCTGCTGTAATATAAAATTTCGCTAAGATACATATTTAAAAGTTTATATATATATCTGGGAATGAACTCAGAATGGTTCCCTGAGGTTTTTTATGATACACACAGACCGTGCATGGAACAAGGAACTCTTCTAGGATAATTAAATCCACTATTGTCCGAATAGATCCTGTCCGAATAGATCCTGTCCCAAAGCTGGATCCTATCTGCTTTGCAGCTAGCTGGTGAGGGAAGCTATATTTTTGGGACCTCTTTGCGAGTGACCCGTTGCCCACGTCGGGGTAGCACCATGAAAAAGAAAAACTATGGTATTTGTCATTTACCATTACTTATTTGGACTATAGTGGATTTAATTATCCTAGAAGAGTTCCTTGTTCCATGCACAGTCTGTGTGTATCATAAAAAACTCAGGGAACCATTCTGAGTTCATTCCCATCTTGAAACGGACATGTTATGTGCCTTGAAAATTGGACGCTCAATTCTGCCAGTTGAGGTTTGAGTTTTGGTTTTTGGCTAAAAATATAATAGTTACCCCCTTCCTTTTTCTTTGATGTATTCAATCTGACGTGAAGGCAGCGAGTCTTTTGCTTATATTGAGGTTCTAAATGTAGCTGGGCTAGGCTGCTTTAAACCCTAGATCCTGTCCCAAAGCTGGATCCTATCTGCTTTGCAGATAGCTGGTGAGGGAAGCTATATTTTTGGGACCTCTGCGAGTGACCCGCTGCTCACGTCGGGCTAGCATCTTGAAGAAGAAAAACTGTTATTTTTCATTTACTATTATTTATTCGGACAATAGTGGATTTAATTATCATAGAAGAGTTCCTTGTTCCATGCACGGTCTGTGTATCATATATATATATATATATATATATATATATATATAAATAATTATTATTATTAATATTAAAATTTTTATTAAAACTTATTATCAAAAAATAATGACTGGTGTAATAAAATGATAATGTATCACTCAAAATATCTTTCAAATTTTACATTCAGACTTTCTTTCTTTCAGGTGATGCCCCCTGTCGCTCCATTTGACGTCAGATGTCGAACAACATGTTGACCATGGCTGCGCCAAATGAACGTCAACCTATGAGTGATTCAGTTGATAGCTCACTTCCATCTCGGATCACTAACTGGAAACTTTGCTGTCTATGCCAAGAAAATCGGAATGATAAGTTCACATGCCCAGCTGAAAATGGGTTTAAAGGTGTGTACAAAACATTGTTTGAAAATTTGACAGCATTTTATGTGATCAAAGAGTTGCCATTTCCTATGAATATTGGGCGTTTGGATGATGGTTCAGGTACAGAAAGTACATTGCTGAAGAATAAGGCTGTCATTCATGGAAATTGCAGGAGAAAATGTAATGCCCAAAAGCTTGATCGAGCAAAGAAACGGGCATTAGTGAAGTCAGAGTGTTCTAATGAGGAAGTTCCCAGTCCAAAAAAGACACGCAGTAGTTTTGTTTCATCTTTCAATCGTGAGCAACCCCAGTGCATATTGTGTGATACTGAATTAAAGGCAAAACTTATCAAAATATCAACTGATGATATTGATATCACATCCAGAAACTTAGCGACAAAACCAACAAATCCGCTACTACATCTGATATGCATGCCATGGATGCATATTACCATAAGACCTGCCACACAAAACTATACACCCTTGCCCGTTCAGCTGATCGACAAGCAGCATCAGTCAAATCTGAAACTTGTGGTAATAATAGCAATCCACTAACATCTTTTGCTGAGTTAGGTGCTTATGTAAGTGAGTGTAAAGGACAAGTTCGCAAATTGAGGGAACTTCACAAGCTCTATGACGAAAGGTTGACACAATTGGGATGTACCAGCACATCCACACGCAATTCTACAAGACTGAAGGTGCGCTTGATGGAAAAATTGCCAGGATTAGTTGCTCAACCTGTAGGAAGAGACGTGTTGATTACGCATAGCGATACCGTTGGATCTGTGCTGTCTTAGTCCAGCGAAACCACCTTGTCTGATGACAAGGCGATGATCCTTGTTAAAGCAGCAGATATACTGAGGAGGCACATCTTTGAGAATCCGCTAGAGGCTTTCTCAGGTTCGATAGTGGACGACTGCCTCCTCAAATCCATCCCTCTTCCATTGTTTACATTCATGAAAATGACATTGCTAGGCCCTAGTATTAAGTCATAGAACTCCATTGAGGGTACTAGGGCTAAGATTGCGTGTACGTTGTCTCATCTTATCATCCACAATACTGTAAAGCGTGTTGTTAAGCCGACTAGTATGAGAAGCGTCATTCCAAAGAACATGAAGCACCCACACCCCTCTATGTTGGGTTGAAATTGTAAAACCAGGGTCTGTCAAAGCAGCTCATAAATCACTTCTCATCTTTTGGGCTGTCACTATCTTATGATAGAGTATCGGATGTCTCGTTGGATTTGGCAATTAGTGTATCCAGCCAATTCCGCCAAGATGGTGTGGTTGTTCCCACGAATATGGGTAGAAATGTCTTCACTACGGGTGATGTGGATAATATCGATCAAAAGAATCGATCAAATCTGTCCCGTTATGAGATTCATGGTACGATGATATCCCTAACAAATCACCTGAGCACTTCTAACGAGGGAGTCAAGCGTGACGTCTGTTCCGTTAATGCTGATACTCCCTGTGATCGTAAAAATCTTACTCTACCAGCTTCCTATGCTGTAGTACCCCAACTGAACTACCCAATGCAGATATTTTCATGACCCCTTGCAATGACCCGGTTGTTCCAGGGGCCTCCAGAATCCCAGGATCCATCATGAAGGAGGAGGCCTGGTTAACCTGTGTGCCTCACATACTGGACAAGGCGAGAATGGACCAACCATTGTATAGTCTTGCAAAACGAATCCAATGGAAGATTTTGAACTCTATGTCCAAGTGCTTGGTGAGAAATCACATGGTGTTTCGCTCTCGACCATCCAAACTACGCACGGTGGCTGCCAATACACGTGAAAGACCTCATGCAGTTGAAGGACAAACATCCATCAGTGTACCACGAGTTTATGGCGAGAGACCAATCACATGAACACCCAAACGATCACATCAAGGGAGATGGAGGTGCATCGGGCCTTTACGACGAGCCGATTGCCCTCCTCATATTGATTCTAGCTTCTCCTCACTGACACAAGTTCTTACCTTGCTACCCTTGACATTAAATTGGATGCATGTGTGACCAACTCGTTAAGAGATGCTCATGAAATCGGACCTGCCATGTACAGTGATTTCGTCAAGACACGCTTCATTGATACCTCAAAGGCCACCACTGAAACTATCCAGCGTAAAGGACTGAACACGTTCCAAAAAGTACCTGACAAACAGAAAGATGCAAAAGGTCAAGCTCTCAAACACAACTCGGCCTTGGTCACTCAGTTGTTCCTATCTGTGCAATCACAACCAGATACAGATATTGATGAGTTTTTCATGTATGAAAACCAAAAAAAAAACATCATTAGCTGTTGCTGGTCGTTTGCGAACTGGTACAAAGTCGGATCTCCTGAAATGCCTCGAGAAGGTCAATGAAAAACCAGATGGAGATTCAACAGTGAAAATCTTCGATGGTCCTGCTGTAATCCATTTTATTCAACCCGCCCAAACCGTGAGCACGATCGGTGAATATATGGAGAAGCAACTGGTGCCACTTGCAAGATCTCATGCCTCTGGTTGTGTGGATATTATGGACTGGATATGGGATATCTACCATGAGAGAAGCCTGAAAGATCAAGCTCATGAGAATCGAGGAGATGGTCCAAGGAAAATTATTGACTCCAAGACGCCCATCATCCGAAAAGAGTGGAGTGCCATCCTCAAAAATGCAGAGAACAAAACGGAACTATTCACACTCGTGAGTAAGCGGTTAGCTGAGGAAGACCTGGGTGGGCAACTCATCACAACACAAGAGGAGAAGGTCCTCACACAACCACCCTGTGACACGGAGGGTCTGGAACCGTGTAACCATCAAGAAGCTGACACGAGGATGATCCTCCCCCTCAAACATGCAGCTCAGCACGGCCATGACAAAGCATACCTCCGCATAGTGGACACTGATGTCGTGGTTGTCGCAATCTCATCGTTCCCTGAACTGTCACTGTCTGAACTATGGGTGGCTTTTGGGACTGGAAAAAACTTCCAATATTTTCCCATTCACGTGCTAGCGTCGCAGCTCGGCCCAGAGTTGGGATTTGCGCTTCCCTTATTCCATGCACTGCCAGGCTCGGACAGTACATCGCACTTTGTAGGAGTTGGCAAGAAGACAGCTTGGGAAGTGTGGAAGCTCTTTCCGGAACTCACGGATAGCCTGCTCGCAATATTGCGAGATCTCGGCTGCTTCACCATGGAATATGTACCTATGCAAGTCATCGAACGTTTCAGTCCTACTTTACAGTAAGTCTTGTGGAGCTGCTACCGTGAACCAAGCCCGGAGGGAGATGTTCTCATGAGGGAGCAGAACCCTCGACAATATCCCACCTACCCAGGCAGCTCTATTTCAACATGTGAGACGAGCCATTTTTCAGGCAGCTTTCATTTGAGGTCAGCGCTGCGGCTTCATCAAGAGATCCCTGATCCTACTGACTGGGGATGGATGATCTCAGCTCAGAAGGAGTTGGTGCCGTTCTGGACGACACTTGCACATGTCAGTAAGGCTTGCACGATCCTCCGTCACTGTGGATGTAAGAAATCATGCACTGGCAACTGCAAATGCAACAAAGCGCACTTACACTGCACCTTCTTATGCCACTGCCAAGTTGCTTGTTTTAACAATGATGATCTTACCTAGTATTTTCATTGTATGATCAGTTTTATCACTTTCCCTGTGTCATAACTTGACTTGTAGTAACGATGATTTTGCCCAATGTTCTTGATTAGTTTTGTATAACTGTAAATATAACCACTTTCAGATGGGCGGAGGTTGGAGAAAGTGGTTGGTGGGGTGCATAATACGTTTGGTCCTCGTCCCGCACCCTGGAAACACACTTGACTATCGAATAATGATTGAATTTGCAGTCAGACAGTGTGACTAAAACGCGTTAATCTTTGACTTGCCGGTATCGCTCTTATTCTCCATAGGTTCACACAGGTTACAGTGATAATTGAACTTTAAACCAAACAACCGCAACTGCAACCGCGCGGTTGTGACTTCCTGACAACCGCAACCGCGGAGCTATGAAATGTGACAGAAAAGAGCCCAAGATCATCAAATTTGGCCCAGCCGTTTCAGAGATAGAGCAATATAGGTGTTTTAAGGTAAAAAATGATCTTGACCATGACTTCTCATATGACCTTGACCTCAAAACATTCCGAAACATAGTTAAATTGATCAGGTATCCTCAAAAGTATAAGAAACGAGCCCAAGATCATCAAAATTGGCCCAGTAATTCCTGAGGTATGGCATTTTATGGTTTTGGCCGTGGATTCGAGGCAGCCATTTTGAATTTGCTTAAAATGGCCGCCAGAATGAGGTCCCAGCGTGTCCCCAAGCTGGAAATGTTTCTATATGACTAAAGGTAACTTCATGCCAAATTTCACACATTCTGCCAGATCTGAACGATTTTTGCATTAATCCACCCCACTATATTTGACAATTTTTAATCGATAATTACCATTGTATTTGAGAGATATTTTACACATGAACGATTTTTTCATTAATCTACCCTACTAGAATAGCACGCTGATAGGATTGACTAATGCCTTACCAAACTTTGTAGTTATTGAGGTAACAAACTGTATTAGTTCTCCAATCTCCAACCCACATCCGTTAATGTTCCGAAACCCTGCGTTCAGGCTTCCTCAACAACAACATCACCCATGCCAACCAATTCGAAAAAACGGGGACATAAGGATGATAGCCACAGAGCAGAAACACTCTCTACGTCAGGTATGCCCCTTAAGCGTGTGCTATGTTTCAGGAATGCGCCTTGTGTTACACCCTCAGGAAGTTCTGAAAATGTAATGGGGCCTCAACCCTCTACTTCTTACGCTATACCACCCGCAGTAGCACCAACTTCAAATAAAACTGGTTTTAGTGCTTCCCGTTCAATACCCCCTCCCATCATTACCATTACCTCAACCTGCAGACGGGGGTGTATCTATCATGCTGGTGCGCAATGTAACTACCACCCCGTTGTTGGTGCTGAACTGATACACCATTAGGATTGATCCACAAATTCTGTATGACAGAGGAGTTTAAAACGAACTGCGCCGCATAGTTAAGTGTATTGTGGCGTACGCTCTTCAGAGCAGTGAGGGGTGTTAGGCAAGAGTAAGACTTGCCCTTGGCTTCGAGTCAAATGAGGGAGATGAAGACGTCTTTTGGATAGTAATACCCTATAGGCGACTGGTGGCAGAAGATACTGATTATATTTTGGAAAGAATCGCGAAAGCTTCTCAAAGCGGGACAAGGATTAACTTGTTAAACTTTATGGTGGATACAGATCATGTTTTCCGTGTTGTGTGTCATGATAATATCCCTTATACAGTTAACTTTAAGTTACCAAATACACAAAAAGCATACCATTCTCGATCAAGGTTGCGGTTTTATGGTGGCTGTACTGGCGCACATGTTTACCGTATTAAATACTCCAGCCCAAAAAATATGGATACCCACGGTTGCGTTGCGTGCAGGGAAACTAGGTACAGACTGTGGGCTTGATTTTAACTGTGATATGGGTCGTGAAGAGTTGAGAAAGGTAGATCGGGAAATGGGAGTGCGTATAGTTGCCTGAATGAGCGTGATAGGACTGTGTATGTTTTTAAAAGTAGTGTGAGAGATCGTACAAAGTCTGTACTTATTTTAGTGGTGTCAGGAACATCATACCTCCCCATTCATAATATAAGAGCTTTTTACGCGAGTTACGATAAAAGTCGTAAGTATGGAAGACATCACGATTCATATAAGGGGTGCCTCGCGTTTACGGATGATCTGTTAAAACATTGCAGGGATTGCCAAATGGTTTGTGACCAGTGTAAAAGTCATAGATGCGAAAGTCCGGTAGTTGAAGATGAGAAGAAAGACTGTAGTTTCTAGTGCTGTTCAAAATTAGGAAATATTTGAAAAATGTAGCATATTGTGTTTTTTCCCATTATTTGGTACAAGTGAAGTCTTTTGGTAACATTTTCATCAAAATCGAAATTAGCCTAGGGGTCGCTCAAAAGGGTAGGGTATGATTCATCACCGCCATCTCATCGCCGCCAACTCAACTCCGCCGACTCAACTCCAGTCAACTCAACTCCAGCCAACTCATCGCCGCCAAACTCAACTCCGAATGCACCGTTGCCAAATAATGTTGAATAGTTCCCTTGTGTTAATTTCAGGCTGCCATGAACCCAATGGACGCAAAAAACCCAGTACCGAACAGTTTGTGGTTGGTGATCTTTACGGGGGCTCCGCCCCCATACCCCCGAGACCTAAATTATACAAATGATAATTTATTAACATGTGCCCACCATGGCTGGGTACCAGGAACAAAAATACTATCTGGAAATTTATAGATGCCTTATACAAAATACAGAAGAGTCGAGATATGTATCTCGAACAACTTGCAGGAGGTCGTGTTCCACCGTCAAAGTTAAAAAAATATCGTGATGCTGATGACCGTATATTAAAACTAGTTTTAAGCTTTGAGCAACGCTCACCATTAGAATATTTACGTGAGATTGCCTACAATTACCACTAATTAAAATCTGAACCTTTTAATCTTTTTTTTAACGTAGTAGAATAAAGAGTTTCTAACAATTTGTAACTTTTTGAAGCTCTAACCTTCAAAAATAAATTTAATTCATTTTTTCAAAAAAATGGAGTTGAGTTGGCGGCGATGAGTTGGCTGGAGTTGAGTTGGCTGGAGTTGAGTTGGCTGGAGTTGAGTTGGCTGGAGTTGAGTTGGCTGGAGTTGAGTCGGCGGAGTTGAGTTGGCGGCGATGAGTTGGCGGTGATGAATCGTCCCATCCCGGCTCAAAGAGCTTAAAGATAAAATGCTAACTTTGTAACTAATGGAGATAATCCTATCAACTTGCCCCTCGTTTTGATTCTCTCGACGAGAAGATGAGATTGGAAGCAATTTTAATGTCGATATGAGTTACAGTTTTCAAGATATTTACCACTAATATATGTTATTATTAATGTTTTCACGTGTATTTGGGGTAATTTTTTCCTCCTCATGTAGGACCAGTAAAAATAACGGGGAAGGAGGATAATTAAATGCCCACTCCGGACCCACCCCTGTCCGACAGGAAGAACAGGCTCCGGCATTTGCATCTTATTATTTTCCCGGCCCCGACTCTTTATTCATAAATAAATTTAGAAATTATTCTCTACAATTCTATCCTAGTGTTTTCTTTGAGAAGTCGGGATACTTGTTTCGGTGCTGCTCGACAGCATGTAGTAATCATTACCGTTCCTTATGGTTGTCAGTTATTATTGTGGCATACTCTGTATTCAGCTTGACACTAATTTCAGCTGCATCGTTTACCACCTCCAAAGTTCTCATGAAATTCTGTGCGACCTGATAATCCGCATCTTGTGGTCAGTTAGCCACGGGTTTCTGTAGCTATTCATCGCTCACATCCAAGCAGCTGAACAAGAAATGAGAAATAGGGCCCACATAGTTCGGTATCTCGCTTTCTGCAGTAACACTGATGGTTGTGAAAGTTGTCCTCCCGATCCTGAAGCTGTCTGGTTTCTCAGTTTCAGTCACCTTCGACGCTGTTGCCTGCTTCAGTTCGTCTGTGGTTGCGGGATGGTGACTGAACTTGTTCCAGCAGGGGCCGAGATGTTCGCTCCTGCCCAGGCTACTAAGCGTTAACCACACATTTTCACCCCTTGGTGGGCCAGTTCAGCAGCTCGACATTTTATTTTTCCTGAAACGACTGTCTGATGATCCTGGCAGTATGAACAGGGCAGTTATCCTGTAATAATATGTTAACCCTCCGCTATGGCCTTTGGTGTTTCGAGGTTGACGGGGGTTCTGGTTAGGTGGCAGCAACGGATTTTCTCACTTTGGGGTAGCTGGTACCGTATAGGGAATCGTTGTAGTTTCTTTTATACTACACTCCGATTTCTTCTTGTAGTGGATTGGAGGATTCTGTGAAAACTTGCTAAATTATTTGACGGTTCCTCGATTCTTTTTGTAGCGTATCGGGAAATTATTTATTCTATTTTAAAACTAAGTTCTCTGGAGAAAGCAGGGCTCAAAGAAGAAGACAAAGAGATCCACTTACTGAATTTTACTGCTTCTAAAATATTACAGGTAATGCTTCAGCCTCCAGGTCAGATCAGAATAATCAGAATAATTTGAAAAATTAGAAGAGTTTATATATTATAATTTGGTGACATCATTATTATTTAATGATGACCTGTTTTGCTTTTTATTCTCAATAGGCTGAATTTTTTTTGGCAAAATATTTGAAGATAAAGGTAAATTTTTGTTATTACAGGATACTGGCAGGTAAGCCAGATATTTGAAAATAAAGTAATATTTTTCTCTTAAACAGCATATTGACAGATCTGATGTTATCATGATTTGCAGAGTTAACTAAAAATGGAAATTGAAATATGGATTTTATTATGGGCTAAAATTAAACATGCATATGAGGGGTCCCGCGTCTTACGTTACCTAAGCGCCAAAATTAAAATTCGCCACAAATCGCCTCCAAAGTTCAGCAATATTCTGGCAATAGTATCTCTGTTATTAATTGAGCTAGAACGTTCATTTTTGGCTAAATTAGAGTTCTAAGTATGCTAATGAAGATGTTGATGAGTTTTTGGAATAGATTTTCATATTTTATATTTTATATATATATATATATATATATATTTTTTTTTAATTTTTTGATTTCCTTATTATGCCGAACTTTGGGTGCGATTTCTGGCACAGAATGAGGTGAAAAAATAGTTCGCTTCATAAGGTTTTCAACCATACTTCTAGTGTCGTAAGGTCATTATAACCCAAACCACGCGATAGAGGAAGGGTGAAAATAGTGATATCTATCAAAATCACGTTTTCGCCTGTGGTGGCGCTTAGGTACCGTAAGACGCGCGACCCCTCATATGAGCCAAATTAAATGCTTAAAATTTAAAATTAATTGTTAATTTAGAGTTTTGGCAGGTTATGACTTCATCTTTTACAACTATGAGAGAATGGATAAAAAAATGAATATTGCAGAATTTAACACGATTACATGATTAAGCTTAATCTAAAAAATGATTAGGTAATTTAAAAAAAGAAATAATTCATCAATTACTTAGCAAAAATAAAATAGAAAGAAAATTAAAATTTTTTCCAAATTTGCATGTTCTATACAGTTAAACTATCACGTGAGTTTGGACTTTATATGCAAAAATGATTGTTAGAATTATTCATTTTTACATATAGATTAATATATATTATTTAATATATTTCGTCGATGGATTCAAATCGCAGTTTAAAATTAGATTCTATATGAATCGTAATCTCACACGTCGAATTACAGTGTGCTTCGAATTTTGGGGTCATTTGTGATGCAATACTTTTTGTCATATCGTGATTCGATATTAACACTTACAAATAAGTGTTGTATTCTTCTACATTGTGATGATCAATTTCAGGTATTGTGCGATTCCATGTAGACGGTCTGATCTCGTAATATCGTCGATTTTGGTGTAGCTAAAGGAGAGTGGGATGACGAAAAGTGGCATAACGAGAGGGAGATGGAGAGGAGAAGAGGGAGGGAATGAGGGTGAGGGAGAAAAAGGGACTGAGTTGTTTCCACATCTCGGAAAGGGTGGAGAGGAACTATTGAAGGGGACTGTACATAATAAGGTACAATAGAACAGAGATGTCCACGGATACATCGCGTGCCACAATCATCCCCGTAGCCAGCTTTATAACAGCTAACGCGCGCATTAAGCTTTGTCATATTCTGCGTTCTCTTGGTCGACGTGTCTTGTACGCGGATACTGATAGCGTGATATTCACGGCGAAAGAAGGTGAAAATATGCTTCAAATTGCCGTATTTCTCGGAGAACTGACTGACGAAATCAAGAATGAGTATGACGACAACGCTTACGCCGATTCTTTTGTCTCAACAAGCCCAAAAACTTACGGGATACGTGTGAGGGTTGAGGATCAGTTCAAATACATCGTGAAGGCTAAAGGCATCACTCTGAACCGTGAAAATCGTCAGATCGTCAAATTTAACTCGCTCAAAGACCTAGTATAGTAAGTTTCGATGATGGAAATGAGGGTGACTAACCATCGCACTTGGTTGTAGGAACTCATAACTTCCGTGCACAGAAGTTGTGGTGTGAAGGAACTACAGGAAACAGTACCAGTTACTAGAGACACCTACGATACTGTACCCTTCGGCTACCGTGGGGCATGAAGAGTCGTTTTATATATATATATATATATATATATATATATATATGTATGTGTGTGTGTGTGTGTGTATATAGTGTGTGTATATATATATATATATATATATATATATATATATATATATATATATATCGTTTATTTTAGAATTTATTTACTTGTTGGCAACATTTTACAGTTTATTTATTTATTTTTTACGTGTAATTCAATAAATTCATATTTCAGTTAAACGTTTCATTTTCCCTTTGAATGTGTGTGTGTGTGTGTGAGTGTGTGACGCAAATAAAAAGTGCGTCACGTGACTCCACCTACTAGCCCTTTTGGAAAGGCACACATTTTTTCCGCCGTGTTCATTTGACCGCAACAGGTGTTGGTGTCCAGATGTATCTTTTACCAGCTGAAAATTCCTCATGTTGACATTTAAATAACGATGGTTGCCGCGGATATTTCATGCTGTACATTCCAGAAGTGGTACTCAGTAAAGTCTACAGATGTGGTGAACACTCAAGGAAATTCTAGTCAGCATTCTTTTGAGCCATTTAAATCTACAGTAACTTAAATCGTGTGAAGCTGTGTTTACTGGATGTCTAAATTCTTTATGGATTTTCTGATGAGAGCGTTACAAGTTTCCGCAATGCAAAAGACGTGATGGAATATGTTGTGAACTTAAGATGTGTAAAACAGTATGTCCAATGTGGAGTGAAGGAATCTCCGCTTGCTGAAGAGAAGCGGAGTCTATGAATTATGAAACTCATTGACGAATACCACGACAAGACCTATTAAGTCATGTTACACTTCACCGAGTACACACATATGTTATTAAACGCGAATCTTGTGGTTATGGACAGTTTAAAATATTTCTATCACTACATCCATGTATACCACGACGAGGTGCCTTGTGAAATTATAGCTAAAAGTTTATGTGACTTTTTAAATAGAATTTAGTGATGAATATTGCTTATCCCCCAAAGTTAAACAGTATACGCACGCATTTTTCTCGAATAGGTGCCCTCAGTGTCAATAAGTTTTTATCTTCATTTACTGTTTTATGTGTACATAACTGATGTTCGTGAAAGAAATATAAACAATATTGAATCCAAATATTCCTGATTACTGTAGATGTTTGGTGCGCATTCCTGAGAGCAGGTGTGATAAAACTTTGAAGCTGATATTGCTTCTTGTATCGCAGATAGAAAATTTATCTAAGCATTGATCTAGTATTCTAGTATAATGGGGGCCAGTTTTAAGCGTTCATGAATACGGACTAGGCGTGTCGAAGTTTTCATGTTGAATGAACTCCGTACACGAAATCGTATTACCGACTAGCAGCAGCGGTGACGAAGCATGTTACAACTGGCATGACTCATCAAATGGTGAGTCCATTCCCTCCCTCCCTCCCACCCTTCCTACCTCTCTCTGAGTCGACTATCCCACTCCGCTCGCTGGCTCACAACCGTTTCAGTGTTTGAACCGAAAGGACGTACTCTCACAGATTCGATAGAAAACGAATAAAAGATAGAGCTACCATTAAACAAGGTCCTCAACGCTGTATACGACATGTCCGTCTTCAAATCTGTACATCTGTTTAAACTTATTACTGGTGCTATTAATTACCTGCTTGAAACAAAATGTAGTCGTAGAAACCCCGGTAAATGCAATATTGTTTATTTTAATTTTGAGATGGCTAAAATCTTCATGTTGGTTGAGAAGTGGTCTGAAGAGTGTTATAAAATGCTTGCAGGTACGAGCACAAAAAGAGAGCTGATTAATGATGCTCCCTCATATGCCATATTTTGTACGATGTGTGTAAACGGTTATACTAATCATCCCTGCATTGATACACGGTTGATGTGGAAGAATAGTGCTAACAACGGTACACTCGTCCCTACCCGAAATCGTTCCATTCTCGACAGATTATTTGAAATCAGCGGGTTTACTAAACTAAAATTTATATCAGATACTCTACTCGTGTTGCTGGTATGCGTTATTTCGACACCGTTCTTGAATACGCGTACACTGTGCTTCGCGATGATTTTACCATGTGTCGCGAAGAACAAGGCGAGAATGAATTGGAACTGAAGGCGCATTTAGAACATACAAACCCTATGAAATATCACATTATAGGGTGTGTCAATTTGGGAGGTGAAAATTAATTTTTGCCAATTCCTTCACTGAGGGGTTTTAAAAATATGTTTTTGGATGTGAAGAATTCAAATCTGCTATTATTTTTGTGATTGCTCAACACTTAGCTTGGTAAATCTACGTTTGATTAAAAAGCACATAAATTGCTCTCGGAAAACAACATTTATTAATTTTAGCTTCTCAAAATGTCAGGTAATTCTATAAAAATTTTAGTTTCTCTGCATAAAACATATCCTAGTAATCATAAAACATATCCTTGTAATCATAAAACAACATTAGAAAGTAATGACATCAGTAAAAAAAAATATTTAAACAAGAGTTTCATCAAGTCTTGCTTTGATTCGTTCTTGGACATCAGCCGCCGACTTGCTTCTTGGCCTCTGATATAGCCCTCACGTTTCTCATGTGTATACACCCTGCCTGCTGCCTCTGTGACTTGTTTCACACACCTCTCTATTGACTGAGCATGACAGGGCCACTGTGGAACTTGCATAGGCTTGTCAAAGAACTTCTTTACTTCCGCTGTAGTCAGTTTACATGTCAAAGGAGGTTCAAATACCCCGTCAGACCAGTCTGTCAGCTCCAACACGGAAGAAGCACTGGGGTTGATGGAAGGTGTCTTCCTGGGACGTACAGAAAGATCTCCAAGTGTGTCATCATCTCCACCCCTCATGTCAACAATCTTTTGGACACCAGCTCTCCTCTCCTCACTGTCATCTGAGCACAAGAGTGTCTGGATTATCATTTCGCTGAATGCATACCATGCTGAGCGCTTGATGGTTGGCAAAACAGCATCCACTACAGCCTTCTTTTGCAGCCTAACTAGCCGCAGCTGAAACAAGATGTGGCGTGGGCCTTCCACCCAAGAGTGTTTTACTTTGATGTTGAACCAACAGGGGTAGTACACACCAACAATGTATTCCACTATCAGTCTTAAGTTGTTGAGGGTTTTGCCTTTAAGGCCATGTTTTGAAACCCATATGCGACAAAGCCTGTTTGCTGTTGTCAACCACCTTGAATGGCTCACTGGACCAATTTCAAGAAGGGCCAGATCTGTGGGAAGTTCTCCTGTCCTTATGGCCTGTGTGATCCTATACCCGTACGCTTGATCAGTAGAGAGATCCTTTACGACATTGTCACTCAGTGAAGTAAGAGGCTCTCCAATTGAGAGTTTGGTGAATGAAGGATCAATTTCAAGTTCGGTTGCAGTGTCTAGCATCTTGCCAATGTTACCTGTCCACTTGTTGTTAGACAAGGTCTTCCCATCCAGTGCTGTGATCAAGTGTCGCAGGGGTAACTCGTTAGTGTGGAGGGCACAAACCAACCAGATCAGCTTACGGCAAAGCTTGACCTCTACCCAATGCATGGAACCACCCTCCCAGCCAGTGTTAACATTTGTAGAATCACCTCCAATGGCCTGCAGGCTTTTATCAATGCCCTTCTTCTTCATGGAATCTACAAGATTATCAGCAATAACTTCAGCAGGTTTTTTTCTCGTTGAGCCTTTCTCAGGAGTGAAGTGGTAGAGATATCTTCCACCTGGCTCACTGCACACAGAATAATGTCTTCTTTGATGATGCTGGGGAACTGACGATCTGAATTGTCTGCTTTCAGCATAACTTTAGTTGTATCTTGACGGCCGTCAAAGAAGATGCAGTCAATTTCACCCTTCTTACAAAGATCATCAAATTCCTGATCCAGGGATCTCATAACTTTTTCTTGGGCCCTCTTGACTTTATTGTGATCAACTACAAGTCTCTTGTCTTCTTCAGTGATCAAGCCAGCATCCATAAAGGCAGCAGTGGTGATGGCAGCTGTGGCACGCAGGCCAACACCATATCTGATGCTATGCATGCAACATTAGGTATTTCTAATGTGTTGTACTCTGGCTTTTTATTGGAAGTTGAAGACGTGCTTGGTATTTCTAATGTCACTTCATAACTTCCATCCTTTCCATCTTGAGCATCAGCTATTTGTTCTTCATTTTCATCATCAGAGAAAATTATTTCATTTGATGGCATTGAAACATCCTGCTTACTTGTCTGCTTATATTCAGCAAGCCTTCTTCTTTCGTCTTCTTGCCGCTTCTGCTTTTTGACTTGTCTGTTGTGCTCAGGTTGATCTGGCAAGCCAATCTGATGTGGTCCAATAGAACCAGACTTGTCTCTCTGACCTTTAATGAAAGCAAGTTCCTTCACAGGGATCTTCATCTCCCTAGGGCATGTACAGTTAATGTGAGTTTCGTTTTTGCAACCAGCATCTGCAAGGCAGCCAAATTCAGAGCAGAGAACAATTTTACACTTGCAACTGAGGATGTCAAAAAGCTTGTCAAGTTTTGCAATGAAAGCCTCTTTGACATGTAGCTTTCCTCTCCCAAGAGATATGTTTTTGGCCTGCTCCCAGCTCTCTTGGATCTTGTTTAAGATTGTGACTCGTGAATTTACAACGGGGTCTACAAAAGAACTGTTTGCTCGTTCCCACTTTTCAAGCACTTTAGGGTAAATGTCCTTTGCAAGACTGGCTGCTGGGTAGTTTCTCACATCCTCACCACTTTGTTCTCTTAGCAGTAGCCTATATTTCAGAACGTCTCGCAGAGTTGGGAGTTCAGAGGGCAACAACTCTCTACCAGTTCCAATTAGGTTGCTCATATGTGTGAATGTCCCCAGTCTTGTCCTCCTTTTAGAAGCCATTGTAGGTCAATTCCCACTGGTTATGATGGTAGCACTGACGGACAAGTAATCTTCAGCACACTGATGAATTATGTTTCAACCTGTGAAATAAGCAAAAACAGCAGTGCATTATATATACAGCATATATAATTATTAATATAATAATTATTATATAATTCCACAAAAAAGTCAAAAAAGTCTATTTTTATGTAGCTTCTTACCAAGCAAAACTAAATTATATTAAATTAACAAAAATATCTTTAGAATTCCTAAGTCATGCTGCAACTTTTTAGCACCCCTCATATTTGGAATTTGAAAGTTGAAAAATTCGACACACCCTAATATCACAAGCTTTGGAACGTTGGTCAAGAACGCTACAATCCCAACCTCGCATTCACCGTTCACCCAGAAGAGTTATATCTTTATAAGATATAGTTGTCGCAACGATTTAGAAGAGTTCCTCACTTGTCGATATGAGTGGTGAAGATTTTTTTACAGTTGAAAAGGTCATCGAGGAAAAAATAAGTGCGCATGTGGGTAGGGCTGTTTATAAACTTGAGTTTGATGATCATGTGAAAATATTAACCGATGCCATATTCGTACGTGCTTTCGATTGTATTCTAACCATGTTTAAAAATCGTGAAAATTTTACCCCCAATTGTAAAATAGACACGAAAATAGTCTTCAATAAACTCAAGGCTTTGTATATAGAATATGTAGTCCCGCATACTTTAAGTGGCCAGTTGTTATTAAATCGTGCGTCATTTATTGAACAAAGCAACAAAAATGTAAATGTAGATGTAATTATCTGTGAATTTAGTACTCTGTTAAAGAAATTTAAAGGATAACCACGTCCGCTTTTAATGTATGATATACATACGTATATGAGGCGCTGCGGCCCACAAGCTGCCAAGCGTCAAAATTAATAAAATGGAGAAAAATGCAGTTAAATTTTGTGAACTTGCAAAATGCCATAACTTTTCAACCAATAACGATATTTGATTGATTTTGACCATACGTACAGGTCCACAATCTGCTCCCTAACTCACCCACGGGATAGAAGAAGGGTGGGGGAATATAGTGGTATAAATAACTCAATTGGCCCCACTGGCGCTTAGCAGGTTGTGGTCCGGATTGCCTCATATATTCCCTGTATTTATTTGTATAATAATCGAGATGTACACTCCCATGCAATAGTCGCGCTCCACCCATGTATAGCTCTCTCCGAGATGTGGAAGCAACGCATGAGAAGGGGGAGGGAGGAAAGGGGTAGCATCCGGTCAGAGCGGGAGGTGGATATCGTGTGTGTGTGTGTGTTTGTGTAAATACTCCCACACTTTATTTTTTATCCTTGAAACATCGCTCTATATACCGCTATCATATATGCTTTCCATCAGTTTCCAATGCAACGTATAAAATAGATCCATCCATCCATCGTGTTCTGCCTATCAGGCAGGTCCAACTCGTGTGTCCCGCCAAAGTGTTCTATCCTGAGCTATCCTTTTCATCTCATGGTAGCTCCTGCTTGCCTTCAAATCATCCAGCATTGCTTTCCTTTTCCTTTCCCTTGGCCTTCTACCTTCACATCTACCCTCTATCACCTCCTTCAACAATACATGTCCGATCCATTTCTTCTGTCTTTCTCTTATCACTTTAATGAGTCTTCTTTCCTCCCTCACCTGTTGCAGTACGTCCTCATTACTTTGGTGTTCCCTCCAGCTTATCTTTAGCATTCTTCTCCAAATCCACATTTCAAAACTTTCCAGAAGTTTCTTTTCAGTTGTTTACAGAGTCCATGTTTCTCCTCCATACAGTCCCACACTCAATATCAAGCTTTTTATAACCTTTTCTTCAGCTTCAAGATGAGTTTACCTGTAAGTAGTCTTCTCTGTCTCTCAAAAGCTACCTTACCCATACCAATCTAGATCTTACTTCCTTATTGCAGTCTCCATTGTTGGTTAATAAACTTCCTAGATATTTAAACTGCTCAGTTTCTAAGGTCCGATTTCCTATCGTTAGGTTCATTTGTGCTCCTTGCCTTCTTGCAATTTTCATTACTTTTGTCTTGGTCTCATTAATTCTCATTCCAAATTCTTCCGCCGTTGTTGCCAAGCTATTGACCATTCTTTGCAGTCCTTCCTCAATACTACAAACACATACCTTGTCATCTGCAAACCTTACAGATTTGACCAATTTACCTCCCGCTCTGATTCCCTCTTCCAGATCTGAGAGTGCTTCTATTACACTGGTCAACACTCATTTTATTGCCAATCATATTAAAGTGATTTTGGGGTAACTTTGTGGTGCTGATTCCGAATATGACATCGGTTTTGCTAGATTGGCTCTAATTTATGAGATAATTGGTACCCCATTGAAACACGTAAAAATGCAAAAAATTTAATGTTCAGGCGGAGCCTACTTACAAATCGCATTGAAATTGTCTCAAATCATACAAAAGTAAACACATGAAATACATAATGGCATTTTATTCGGTCTCACCATCTAGAATGTTCCGGTAGTTTCCCATATGCACGCGTTATGGTTACGTTTCCTATTAATTGAGGGTATTCATTATCTCAAGAACTAGAGCCAAATCGGAAAAACTACTTTCATTTTGGAATTCAGCAACCCAAAAATACCCTAAATTCGTACGAATTTCCTTGGCAACGAAAAAAAAAAGTTTTTTTGTTGACCTGTATTATCATTGCTTCCGCATAGATGTTAAATAACACGGGGGACAGGGAGCATCCTTGCCTGACCCCTCTCCCAACCAATCCAGGATCCGATTCTCCTCCTGCAACTCTAACATTCACAGTCTGGCCAAGATATAGATTTTTATCAGCCTACGGTCCCTCCAGTCAATATTCTTCAATATTTCCATTAGTTTCCTCCATTGGACTCTGTCAAAAGCTTTTTCAAAGTCAATAAAACAAACACACATTTCCTGATTATGTTCAAGCACGCTCTCTCCCATCATTCTCATAATACCAATAGCTTCTCTTATTCCGCATTTTGACCTAAATCCAAACTAATCCTCTCCAATGTACTGCTCAGCTCTGTTCGTTAGTCTTCTGGTTAGTATCCTTAGCATTATTTTTGATGCATGGCTGACCAAGCTTATGGTTCGAAATTCTGAACACTTGGTGGCTCTCGGTTTCTTGGGGATAGTAATCATAGAGACTTTCATAAAGTCAGCAGGCCAGTCTCCACTTTCATACATGTTTCTGCACAATACATTCACCTCCTCTCTAGCATCACCTTCAAGACTCTTCAGAAGTTCTGCTGGTACATCATCTGGTCCTGGGGCCTTGCCATTTCTTAGGTCTTTTACAGCTATCTCTACTTCTCTTTCCAATATGTCCGGTCCCATACAATCTACTTCCACCTCATCTGCTTCCTCCATTTCGATGTTATTAGGTTTGTTCTCTTTATCATACAGTTCTTCATTATATTCAGTCCATCTCTTCCTTATATATTCTGGTCTTTTCAGTTTTTCTCCATTTCTCCCCTCTATTTTTCGCACTCCCAAGTTAGTTATTTTCCATCTCTTTATGTCCTTAACTTTTTGGTACATTAAATTAGTTCTTCCTTTCCTTTCTAATTCCTCCAATTCCCTGCACTACTCTCCAAGCCACATTTCTCTTGCTTTATCAGTATTAAGTAATTGTGTTATGGTTGTGATGTAGTAACTATATATTTATTTACTTGAACAATTGTCAGTTCCTTATAATATAATTTGAACATGTTCTTAAGAAAATCCCTAAATTTATTTGATTCATGTTTATTTTTGTAATAGATAATATTCTTAAATAGAGGAAAGAGTAATATGATTAACGATTGTTATACAAAGTACGTGTAATATTGTTGCAATCGACTATAGTTTATACCAAAAAGAAAGGGACACTTGCATTAGTAAAAAAAAAATAACGATTATCTCGGTTATTATGGTATACCTAAATATAAGAAATGGGTTAAAGCAGGGTAAAAAGGAAACGACTTAAAGTTCGTTTATAGTAGTGACGTAACTTGGACGGCCCAACCCAGCTAATACGATGTATGCCCGCCAACACACATATGAAGTGGCAAGGAGGGGACACATGACCTGCAACGTGTGGAGATAGGTGCAGCTGTACGGCATTGGAGAGCCGGCAGAAATTAACGGGAGGTTTACAGCTAACCAGTATTTAGAGATAGTGGAGGAGGTGATGCTGCCAACCGTAAGGACATACGCTTTGCCCCATCCTGAGCGGATTATATTTATGCAGGTAAGTAATACAACTAAATTATTTTCATTACACAGAATATGCTTTCAAGAAAATTACTTAATTAAGGTCAAGCAGTGTATATTTTAAGGTAATATGATTATACATTAGTAAATGTAGTTGTAAATGTAGTACATAAGTAAATGTAGTTTTAAATGTAATTTTAAATGTATATTTATTTTTTTTATTTATTTATTTTTGAGTTCTCTTAAAGCAACTTCAAAAAAGTATGGATGAAATGTGAACTCTCAAGTTTTACTAATTTCATTTTACAGGATAACTGCTTTGTTCATAATGCCAGGATCATTAGACGGTGGTTTCAGGAACAACGAAATGTCGAGCTGCTGAACTGGCCTACCAAGGGGTGGGCAAAAATGTGTGGGCAAATGTAGTTAACGCTTAGGAGACTGGGCAGGAGCGGACATCTGGGCCCCTTCTGGAACACACCATGGCAGAGCGGGAACTTTTCCGCACGAACCCACAAGTCATCTACAATCATGTGGCAACTGTTCCAAATAGGCTATGAGAGGTCATTAATAATAATGGAAAATGGACCAAGTATCGAGTAATTGTGTATAATACTGTTATGGTTGTGATGTAGTAAATATATATTTATTTACTTGAACATTTGTCAGTTCCTTATAATTTGAACATTATGTTTTGTATGTTCTATAAAAAAACTATATAGGGCTATGGGTTGATTGCCTGTTACCTCTCATCCGTTGGAAATTTCCAGTAGATTACAGTGGAGAGTTAATGACAAAACCCTACGTTTTTTCGTTCGAGAGTTATGTATATATAGGTCTTCAAAGGACCTCTTTATGTTTATTTACCTTCGGTATTTGCGCTGCCTAATGGTAAACAAAGAAATTACTTCACCTTATTATTTCGTTGGGCCTCGCCTTTGTTCGTAGGGCGCGACGATCTCTTTCGGTTTATTTGCTATAGGCATTCACTACACTTAAATACCTGAAGGAATAAGCTTATCCTTTTTATAGTTATTAGGTTTTATATTATGAGGATTTCACTCAGAACTTATAGGAAAATAAAGTACATCTTCCTTGCTTAAAGCATCGCTGTAACATAAGCAATTCAGAATGCCGCAAAATATAAATCATTCGCTTAAGAATCTGCTGATTTTACAAAGTTCGTTGACTCTTCCCTTGCTGTAATTTTCATGAGTCAGCAATGAAAAATGTTGAATACCTAAGTTCAAATACAAAGTTCAAAACATCTACGTCCCAAGATGTGCTGGTTGCAGATTGAAACGTCAAACACTACACATTTTCACAGATGCCAGCACTCAAGCTTATGGGTGTTGTGCCTATTTAACAAGTAAAAATTAAAGTAACTTGGTTTATTCAACGGCAAAAGTGGCACCCTTAAGCCAAAAGAAAACTGTACCACAACTTGAATTGTTGGCTGTCTAAGTGGGAGTCAAAACAGCAGACTTTTACTTATGGACATAGCAGACATTTACTTATGGACAGACAGTCAAATTTGTCTAACATGGGTGACCAACGCAGATACAACTTCTTGCAAAAACATATTTGTGAAGAACAGACTAACAGAAATCAGAACTGCAAACACATCCCTTGGTATCAAATTTAGATACAACACTTTTGTGAAGAAGCAATTGTTGAGTGTTATGATGAAATTTTATTTTCACACTGATTTTAAACTTACTTTTGTAAATAATAATACCCTTGAATGTTTTTTCCGATGTAAGGACAAAATTCCCCCTGCGATGAGCTGTTCTGTTGATTATTTGTTTACCTGCCCTGGGTGTTCCCAGGGGAACTACGTTGGCAGTACAGTTCGTTCTTTGCAGGCGAGATTTGCTCTCATATGGGTATTAGCCATAGGACGGAAAGTTTTGTCGAAAAAGGAGCAGTCTGCTATTAGAAGTCATTCTATCAAGTGTAAGGTTGACATTTCTGTTAACAATTTTAAAATTCTTAAATCATTAAAATGCCCCTCCTCCCTCCATATGTACGAATCTTTGTGTATTAAATTTTTGAACTCTAGTTTAAATATTGATTCTAGCCGTTACCCCCTTTATATTAATTAGAATAACTACATACTAAATTTTCCCTTGTGACCCTGTCTCCTTTTCGCTTCAGTTTTTTGTGGCTGTCAAGTGAGCATGCTATGTTGGTTTACTCTTGTGATTTTTTGTTTAACTTTTTATCCCATTTAACTTTTTATTAGTAAAGTTTGTTAACAATTTTACGTTTGAATGTCTTTAGTTTTAAGTTTTATTTTTAGCACTCGTATATTTTTGTCATTTATATAATTTTTACTTTCGATTTGATTTTGGCTAATGCCTGTTTCCACTTGGTAATTTTAATTTTTATTCTTAAACAGTTTTAATTTTGTACTCTAGATTAGTTTTAGTTCTCGACATTTATATATTTTTTTGTCTTGTATTAATTTTAGCTTTTATTTATTAGGCCTTGAAAATGGGTAGAGTTGCCCGAAACGTCGGCTGCAGCCAAATATAATGACGTTTTTGCTCTACGTCTTCGTTTCTATCCTAAATGTAAAACTACGTCTCCTTAGGAGGGATCCTATTATATATGAAAATTATTTCACGAAAGTGACACGTGAAAAATATTTATGATGAATAAAACCACGAAGGGAAAAGAAAAACAAAGTGGTGCTCAAGCGCTTTCGTCTAATGACATCCTCAGGAACACTGGAGTGAAAGGAGAGTTCAAGGCAATATATAGGTTACAAAAATAAACATATATATATATATATATATAGAGTAAGTATATAAAAAATTGTGGGAGGAGCAAACACATTTGTATGGAAAAATGACAATTTTAGCACTTTGCCCGAAATTCAACATAAATTCAAATGGCTTGTTTATGAAACAGGTCACAAAAGAATAAAGAAATAAAAATAAATATAAATATAAATTGGAAAAAATTACAAAATAATGCCTTAGTGATATATACGTCACAGTAGCCCTTTCAAAAATCAACTTTTTCTTATTTTCATAGGTTTCTGTACTTTTTCCCATGCTTTTTGACCTGAAAAGGCCGAAAATCACAACCATTTTGACCTAGGTTGTTGGGAAGCATTGCCGCATGGAGCTTTAAGTTTTCTGCCTTGAAATCGGCCAAAAGCACCAGTTCCGGGGTCCCTTGAATCATGTTTTGCACTATAACTTTTTATCTAAACAAGATAGAGCAACAAAATAGGCACCAAATTAAAGTGTTTTTAATCCTCTTTCTAACTTATACAATTATGATAGTCTTGGAACAAGAAATGGCACATTGGTACATACAAAGTTTTCAGAAATATCACAAAATTCGTTTTCTCACACTCAAGACAGACAAGACGCCTTATTCATGACACAAATTTGAGATTAACATTTTGTCACAAGTCTAATCGATCAAGAAGTGAAAGCATTACATGATGATTAATTTCATAATGACATTTACACAGTCAGTTGTTGAGAGTTTGTTTCTTGAAGCTGTCAAAGCGGCGTCTGTTGAACTCTACAGCTTGAAGGAGATAGTCCCTTTGCTTGGCATCTGTTGTTATGACATTTGCAAAGTCGCTCATCATCTTGACACCACGTTCAGCAATGTCATTCACCGCTTTCAGATTCTTAACATAGTCCAACGCTTTTCTGTAGTCCTCATTCTGTGGCCAAGACGTGACAGGTTCCAGAAGCCACTCGGATGCAATGTCGTGCTTCAATGTGTCACTCAATCTACTGCTGAACAGGGCAAATGGCACGACTTCCTGCGTCAGGTACCATTTGTGGTTTTCCATCTTATTAAGTACTGCATCAGCAAGCTCTGGGTCAGTTTTCTTGTACTTCAACATGTCCTGGATTAGACTTAGATCATTCACGGGAGCATCTGCAGCAGACATTGACATCATCCATACAGGAGTGTAGAACAGCGCAAGGAAGGTGTTGAGTCTTTCCAGCTTTGATACAGTGTCTTCGTCGTACTCAAGTTGATCTGCAAACATCAGCATTTTCATGGAGTACAGGTTTCTGGCCATCCATCTGGCCTGATGAATGGCGCCTGGTCGACTCCAGTGAATACCTCGAGGAGGCGTTCCTCCAAGAACAATGACTGTCAGTTCAGCCATTTCCCTGTAGTCGGCTCTTGGAAGCCTTTCTGCTGTTAGAATGTCTTGGAGTATTTCTTCACTGTTCTTCTTCTTTTCCTTCAGTCATTTGCTGTTGATAGCCAGCATCTTTGGGTTTTCCTTGGACAAGTCCGTCCAAACATCCTTCAGATGCTCAAACCAGGGATTATCTGGCCCCTTCACCTTCCCAAACAGCTTCTCCCAAACTGCTCCTACTAGGATCTCCAGGATGTGATGTCGACAGGCCAGATAAAACACCTTTTTGTTCAGCATTTTCTCTAGCAGTTTGGCAGCTCCTCTGTGAACTCCACTGTTACTGGATGTAGTGTCAAAAACAAGGGCAGTAACATTATCCGTAAGTTCCCATGTCTCCAGTAAATCCATTGAAGCCTCAGCCTGAGCTGTGCCAGAAGAATTGTCGATGACAGGTACTCCCAATAACTTTCCTTCAGTGTATGAAGGTGGACCAGACACTAGCACAGCTAAAGTCTCTGAGGTACTTCCAGGTTCACTGCCCAAGACATCTTTGAGCAACTTTCCATCCCAGTGTAAGGCAGCGTACTGTGGGGGGTTTTCACAAAACTTGGACATGTGACTCTGGCTGATATTATACCTGGACAGCATTCTGTTGCGACGTGTTGCTGAGGTTGAGATGACGAAGTTATCCAGATCAGCCCCTCCAGCTTTCAAGGTGGCAGAAACCATGGCAGTAACTTGATTGTCTGATAAACCAAGACGATCAGCTGTATTGCAGATGACATCACATTCCATGACCTTCCTTGGAAACGTCAAAGTCACACTAGTCACAGTGTCTTGATGGTGAGAACATCCAGGACGAGGCTGATGGTAATCCATGTCCTCTGTGTTAGCGTCGTTGTCAGTTGAGTCACCCCAGGTAATGTCATCCACATGAACAACTGCCTCTTGTTCTGCTGCAGCTGTAAAATAGTACAACATGTTAAGACAGTAATTGTTAAGTACATGCTAAATATCGCAATGGAGTAAAACTTAAAACTTTTTGTAACGTTCAAAGTAATTAGTTTTACCTTGTTCTTGTCTATGCTGCAGTCTTTCATTCCTCGCTGCTTGCTGCAGGGATCTTGTCTCAAAAATCTTGTCATGACCAGACATATGACCTTTCCTCTCAGTCTTTTGGTCTTCGTAGAACCTGATATCCTCATCTTTCTTCTCTCTGGATAACAGTCTGTTGTTCTGTATTTCCTGGATTGCATCTGGAGCTCCTATATCGAACAGGCTGTCTAATTCCAGCACAAATGCTCCTCTTTTTCCTCCAGGGTTACTTGCTCTTCCTTTGCTTTTCACCAGAGCACGATGTTTCTCATGTAGTTTCATGAAGAACTTCATTGCGTTGTACTTGGTCATTGTCTTGATCCTAGCCATCTGCCAGAATGGGATGATAGATTCAACTGTTTCATATGCAAGGTCTTGAACCATGGGCCTCCCTGCATTTTCCGGTAAATTCTGAAGATTAAGGAAATACTTGAACGCCTGTCTGTTGGTGGGAAGCTGGGAACCACTGATAAAAGCTGAAGGGTATCCAACCAGGAAAGTTTCAGTGAGAGATCTGGTAGATGGCCCAGTTGACACCTGCCTGTGGACAGTACGTGGAGGTTCTGAGATATCAACTGTGCGCCCACGGAGCTCCCTCAGCTCCTTGCTTAATGCCATTGTGAAGTTGTAACTTGTAGATGGTTTTCTAGATTCTGATTGAGTTTCTGTTGTTTCCTGAAAAATAATAGATAATTATTATTATTATTATTATTATTATTAATTATTATTTATTTATTATTATTATTATTATTATTATTATTATTATTATTTATTAATTTTATGCTCTTTCATTTGATACCTAATTTGTTGCTCTATCTTGTTTAGATCAAAAGTTAAAGTGCAAAACATAATTCAAGGGACCCCGGAATTGGCGCTTTGGCCGATTTCAAGGCAGAAAATTTAAAGCTCCATGCGGCAATGCTTCCCAACATCCTAGGTCAAAATAGTTGTGATTTTCGGCTTTTTCAGGTCAAAAAGCATGGGAAAATGTACAGAAACCTATGAAAATAAGAAAAATTGATTTAAATAACCATAAAGAAATAAACCAACAGATAAAAAAAAACAAAAATAGTAAGTGGAGTCTACAAATTCAAGCTCAAAAGGAAAGTTTACAATCAATTTAATAGATGATGCCAAATTGATATATATGTCACAAAGAAATAAAGAAATAAACCAAAAAAATAAATTTAAAAATAAATTGTAAGAGAAGCACACCAATTTTATAAGGGAAAAAATTACCAAAGGTTTTTTAGTTATTGTCTGAATCATACATACTATGGTCACAAACGAATAAAAAAGTACAAGTAAATATAAATTGGAAAACAAAATGATGCCTAGATGATATATAAAGAACTATACAAATATATACAACTTACTGTATATAAGGTATACAGCGTGTCCCAAAGAAATGTATACCCACTTTGTTCGATAATACCAGCTATGAGGATAATAAATATATTACTTTTTATATGTTTTTTAATAAAGATTTTTCTCCTGAATCTAAATATGTAATTATTTTTATTAAAAATTGAAGAACAAAAAAGTTACAGATGTTTAAATTATAATTATTATTTTCGAGACTTCATGTGCGATATTTTCTAATATTTTAACCGACTGTTTTGAGATACTTATGTTTAGTGTTGATATTGAAGCATAAATGTTGTAATTATTAGTTAATTCAAAAAATTTACAAATTCCATGGTTAAATGACACTTTATCTAAGATGTTCGACGTCTTCCAGAACGTTGTTTTTGTAAGTTTTGCACAGTGCCGTCGGTTTCAAACTTATCTCGTATACATGCAAAAATATTAGAAAATATCGCACATGAAGTCTCGAAAATAACAATTATAATTTAAACATCTGTAACTTTTTTGTTTTTCAATTTTTAATAAAATAATTACATATTTAGATTCAGGAGAAAATTCTTTATTAAAAAACATATAAAAAGTAATATATTTATTAACCTCATAGCTGGTATTATCGAACAAAGTGGGTATACATTTCTTTGGGACACGCTGTATATACGAAATATAAACGCAATATATAAGGAATATATATATATATATATATATATATGCATAAGGGAAAAAATTACCAAAGGTTTTTATAATTATTGTCTGAAAAATCGGTAGGTCACAAAAGAATAAAGAAATAAAAATAAATATAAATTGCAAAAATTACAAATAATACAACTACACATGTATACCCACATAACCAAATATATATATATACATATACATACATATATACATACATACATACATGCATATATATACATATACATATATATATACATACATACATACACATACATACATATACACATATATAAGAAATACGCATACAACAATAAATTGAAAAATAAAATTGTAAGAGAAACATACAGATCTATAAGGAAAAAGAGACAAAAACAAATTTTTACCACAGATTTAGCAACCTGCCCTTTTTGTTTAAATCCATTCTGAAGGAATTCAGAGCAACGGGATCGAGTTGAAACATACCTTTACTCATGTTAAAGTTATTTGTAAGTTGAATTATAGCCGACTCAAGAATATTTCTATTAACAATGTTGCTAGAGTGAAACAAAACTGAAGCATTATTCCAATCAATACAATGGGATAACTCTGACAAATGGACAAAAAAGGCACTGGACAACTGTCCCGTTCTAAGGAATAGTGATGCTGTTTTACACGCGTTTGCAAATCCTTTCCCGTCTGACCTATGTAAAAGGAATCACATTGCTTACACCCAATTTTATAGATAATGCCTAAATTATTGGTAGGGCTATTTTTTACTATGATGTTTTTCACAATATTATTATATGAAAAAACTACACTAATATCCAAAAGTTTAAATACATTAGCAATGCCTAAGAAGCCCAGAAAAAATGGAAGTACTAAAATATTCTTTGACAAGGTGCGAGTGTTATTATTCACACGATAGAAGGTTCGTTTAGCCTTATTAAGACAAGATTCCATGAACGCAGATGGGTAACACAGCTCACTTCCAATACCGTTGATATTTTCCAATTCGGCATCGATGTATTCCGGACTGACGATCCTAAGAGCGCGGAGAAACATTGAGGAAAATATGGCCTTCTTAATAGGGGTGTCATGTCCAGAGTAAAAGTGTACGTAGGACAAATTGTTTGTTTTTTTCCGATAGATACTAAACTTAAAACCCGGGCCATCCCTATGTACACGCACATCCAAAAACGGGATTGAGTTGTCTTGTTCCACTTCTAAAGTAAACTTAATGGAGGGGACTTGGTCATTTAACTGAAGGAGGAAGTCATCCAGGTCACGATTCATGGGCCAGATACACAAAATATCGTCGACGTACCGCAACCAAGGGATGCCAACCCCCAGGATTCTCGGAATGTAAGTAATTTCAAAAACTCCATATAAATATTGGAGAGAAGGGGCGACAAAGGGTTGCCCATGGCCATCCCAAAAACTTGTTGATAATGCTCGCCATTGAGAGTGAATTTACAATCCTTGATACAAAGCTTAATAAGTTCCAAAACAGTGTGTGCAGGTAATGGCAGATCATAGTTATGTAATTCTCGGGCGAGAAAGTCAAGCATATCATCAATCAGCACTTTTGTGAACAATGAACAAACGTCAAAACTGATCAATCTATCGTTGGTATTAATGCGAACATTGTTCAATTTTTCAGTAAGATCCATGGAATTTTTTACGTGTGAATCAGAGATAGTTCCAAGAATGGGGGGACAAAACATTAACAAGCCATTTGGAGAGTTTATAGGTAATAGAGCCCACCGAGCTAATAATAGGGCGCATAGGGTTGCCCGGTTTGTGGGTTTTAATAAGACCATCCGTTCAACAACTTTAGCAGAGTAATTTTAAAGAAACATATTGAAGTCACCAGACAAAATGAGTGGTCCACCTTCAAAAATTTAGGCATTGCCAAACGTAATGTTTTGACTGTTATTCCCCAACCGTGGATCCAACCTTTGTTTGATGAAATTTACGAGTTGCGTCGGAGAACTTCTTCACTTCGAAACATTTTGGATCACAAAATTAAAAATCTCATTCGTAATAGTTAGTGGAGTAAAAAAGCAAGCTCAAAATGTGTTGTGAACCTTTCTTCGAAAAACATTAGTAACGATGCAAAAAGTGCCCTTGGATTATGGACAAAGTGGACTACATTGGAAAGATGAACGAGCTGCTTCAGGACCACGCCACATACGTGAAACTTAGGAAGAACCCGCAGGATGATGTCATCAAATCATTCAATAGTGGCTTCAAACGCATTCTCAAAGATCATAAGGACTTAATTCCCCTTTTCTTGTCCACTTCACCTTCTCTGCATAGGCTGACCATACGTACCGTTTTGAACGGGACAGTACCGTTTTTTTTATGGGTTCTGTATGGGTTCTGTCACTGAAGAATAATTGTAAGCTCAATATGTTTATGTACTTACTTTTTCATGAATACAGAATATTACATAACCCCCGTCCCTTTTTTGCCATCCCAATGTCCCGTTTTTGTCTCAAGGAAATATGGTCAGCCTATCTCTGCATTACCTCTATGGTCTTATTAAAACCCACAAACCGGGCAACCCTATGCGCCCTATTATTAGCTCGGTGGGCTCTATTACCTATAAACTCTCCAAATGGCTTGTTAATGTTTTGTCCCCCATTCTTGGAACTACCTCTGATTCACACGTAAAAAATTCCATGGATCTTACTGAAAAATTGAATAATGTTCGCATTAATACCAACGACAGATTATCAGTTTTGACGTTTGTTCATTGTTCACAAAAGTGCCGATTGATGATATGCTTGACTTTCTCGCCCGAGAATTACATAACTATGAACTGCCATTACCTGCACACACTGTTTTGGAACTTATTAAGCTTTGTATCAAGGATTGTAAATTCACTTTCAATGGCGAGCATTATCAACAAGTTTTTGGGATGGCCATGGGCAACCCTTTGTCGCCCCTTCTCTCCAATATTTGTATGGAGTTTTTTGAAATTACTTACATTCCGAGAATCCTGGGGGTTGACATCCCTTGGTTGCGGTACGTCGACGATATTTTTTGTATCTGGCCCATGAATCGTGACCTGGATGACTTCCTCCTTCAGTTAAATGACCAAGTGTCCCCTCCATTAAGTTTACTTTAGAAGTGGAACAAGACAACTCAATCCCGTTTTTGGATGTGCGTGTACATAGGGATAGCCCGGGTTTTAAGTTTAGTATCTATCGGAAAAAAACAAACAATTTGTCCTACGTACACTTTTACTCTGGACATGACACCCCTATTAAGAAGGCCATATTTTCCTCAATGTTTCTCCGCGCTCTTAGGATCGTCAGTCCGGAATACATCGATGCCGAATTGGAAAATATCAACGGTATTGGAAGTGAGCTGTGTTACCCATCTGCGTTCATGGAATCTTGTCTTAATAAAGCTAAACGAACATTCTATCGTGTGAATAATAACACTCGCACCTTGTCAAAGAATATTTTAGTACTTCCATTTTTCCAGGGCTTCTTAGGCATTGCTAATGTACTTAAACTTTTGGATATTAGTGTAGTTTTTTCATATAACAATATTGTCAAAAACATCATAGTAAAAAATAGCCCTACCAATAATTTAGGCATTATCTATAAAATTGGGTGTAAGCAATGTGATTCCTTTTACATAGGTCAGACGGGAAAGGATTTGCAAACGCGTGTAAAACAGCATCAATATTCCGTTAGAACGGGACAGTTGTCCAGTGCCCTTTTTGTCCATTTGTCAGAGTTATCCCATTGTATTGATTGGAATAATGCTTCAGTTTTGTTTCACTCTAGCAACATTGTTAATAGAAATATTCTTGAGTCGGCTATAATTCAACTTACAAATAACTTTAACATGAGTAATGGTCTGTTTCAACTCGATCCCGTTGATCTGAATTCCTTCAGAATGGATTTAAACAAAAAGGGCAGGTTGCTAAATCTGTGGTAAAAATTTGTTTTTGTCTCTTTTTCCTTATAGATCTGTATGTTTCTCTTACAATTTTATTTTTCAATTTATTGTTGTATGCGTATTTCTTATATATGTGTATATGTATGTATGTGTATGTATGTATATATATATATATGTATATGTATATATATGCATGTATGTATGTATGTATATATGTATGTATATGTATATATATTTGGTTATGCGGGTGTACATGTGTAGTTGTATTATTTGTAATTTTTCCAAGTTATATTTATTTTTATTTCTTTATTCTTTTGTGACCTACCGATTTTTCAGACAATAATTATAAAAACCTTTGGTAATTTTTTCCCTTATGCATATATATATATTCCTTATATATTGCGTTTATATTTCGTATATATGCCTTATATATGTTGTATATATTTTTATAGTTCTTTATATATCATCTAGGCATCATTTTGTTTTCCAATTTATATTTACTTGTACTTTTTTATTCGTTTGTGGCCATAGTATGTATGATTCAGACAATAACTAAAAAACCTTTGGTAATTTTTTCCTTTATAAAATTGGTGTGCCTCTCTTACAATTTATTTTTCAATTTATTTTTTTGGTTTATTTCTTTATTTCTTTGTGACATATATATCAATTTGGCATCATCTATTAAATTGATTGTAAACTTTCCTTTTGAGCTTGAATTTGTAGACTCCACTTACAATTTTTGTTTTTTTTATCTGTTGGTTTATTTCTTTATGGTTATTTAGGCTGTGACGTATATATCACTAAGGCATTATTTTGTAATTTTTTCAATTTATATTTATATTTATTTTTATTTCTTTATTCTTTTGTGACCTGTTTCATAAACAAGCCATTTGAATTTATGTTGAATTTCGGGGAAAGTGCTAAAATTGTCATTTTTCCATACAAATGTGTTTGCTCCTCCCACAATTTTTTCTATACTTACTATATATATATATGAATAGAAACGACATAGGTATTAAGGAACGTTTCTGCACACGAGGAGGAGAGATAACGAATAAATGAAAAATGAGGCGAACCGCCCGGGAATCGAACCCAGGGCCTTCCAATTGCCGGTTGGACGCGCTACCACTATGCTACGGACCTCAATTAATCACAAATCGAAATTCTCCCACATAGGGCAGAAACCAATGCCCTGAGAGGGCACCCTCGCAAATCGTGAATATGCGCATATAACTGCAATAACCACGCAGTATATAAATGAATAGAAACGACATAGGTATTAAGGAACGTTTCTGCACACGAGGAGGAGAGATAACGAATAAATGAAAAATGAGGCGAACCGCCCGGGAATCGAACCCAGGGAGGTTCGCCTCATTTTTCATTTATTCGTTATCTCTCCTCCTCGTGTGCAGAAACGTTCCTTAATACCTATGTCGTTTCTATTCATTTATATACTGCGTGGTTATTGCAGTTATATGCGCATATTCACGATTTGCGAGGGTGCCCTCTCAGGGCGTTGGTTTCTGCCCTATGTGGGAGAATTTCGATTTGTGATTAATTGAGGTCCGTAGCATAATGGTAGCGCGTCCAACCGGCAATTGGAAGGCCCTGGGTTCGATTCCCGGGCGGTTCGCCTCATTTTTCATTTATTCGTTATCTCTCCTCCTCGTGTGCAGAAACGTTCCTTAATACCTATGTCGTTTCTATTCATTTATATACTGCGTGGTTATTGCAGTTATATGCATATATATATATATATATATATATATATGTTTATTTTTGTAACCTATATATTGCCTTGAACTCTCCTTTCACTCCAGTGTTCCTGAGGATGTCATTAGACGAAAGCGCTTGAGCAACACTTTGTGTTTCTTTTCCCTTCGTGGTTTTATTCATCATATATATATATTAGGGTGTTCCACTTTTATCAAGTTGTGAATTTCACTACACTTTGCTCTTCCCCGTAAACCTTATGGTCTGTAAAGCATATGTATCAAATTTGAAGCAAATTGAGCACCATTTAGAGGTTGCACACTTATGTCACCTCTGATACCTTAGCCCTTTGTAACCAAATCTCGAGAACGTCCAACATATTGTAATGTTTTCTTTTCTTTCACAGGTGCAAAAAGTGTTGAAAATGGAAAGAAAGAAGATCTGGCTGATTGAAAAGACTCCAGTCGAAGAGCTCTTAGGAGCAAGATTGCCATCCCGGGAGGAAGTCCTCCTCTGCTTTATGTACCATCACCTGGAGCTGACGGAAACGATCCCCCTTGCCATCAAGTCTACGAGTATCAAGCTTCAAAAAGTTTTGAAGAAGGCGAATATCCCTGTGAAGACAGAGGAGAACATTAGAGCTGCTATACTAAAGCTGTACAAAAAGTACCAAAACTTGAAGAAGTCAAGAAAGACGGACAAAGCCATTATGAAGCGTCAGGTGTGGAAGGGAGACCCTACTGACCTTTTCGACATCGTTTGTCAAGGTGTGATGAGCATGAGTTCAGTTCCGGAGGAGGACAAGGTTTTCTTGTCCTCCAAGAGGGAGGACAGAATGAGTTCTTCAATGGCTGGGGTGGATAGGAAACACACCATGGCTGTCAAACGGAAAGAAGAAGCAGCTAAGAAACTTGAACTTCGAAAACGAAAGCATGCTGAAGAAGCTGAAAAGATCTCCGATAAAATGAAGCTGGATAGCACATCCTCTAGCTCAACGGCGACAACAGATGATGATGAAGATTTTGCTGCTCCATTGGCCTCTAAGTCACCTCGTTGTTCCGAGAACACACTTGATCCAACACTCGTGGCACTTGGGATAGAGAACAACTCTCTATTCGACAAGCAAGCACTTCCTTCATTACAACTGCTAAAAGTCTCGGACAAGATGTATCGCAGATTATTATTTCGCCATCAACTGTTCATCGAGCACGTGCCAAGTATCGAGAGAAAATGGCCAAACAACTTGAGGAGTCGATCTTCAAAGATCCACCTCTCTTAGTTCTGCACTGGGACAGCAAGCTACTACCCCAAGCTGCTGGCGGAAGCTCTAGAAGCTTGGAAGACAGAATAGCTGTTGTGGTAACAGGGAAGGAGTTCGAGCATCTTCTTGGAGTGCCTGTTGCCCAGGATTGTACTGGTGAACAAATGGCTCGAGCCGTCATCCAGGAGCTGCAACGATTTGGAATTCAGGACCGCATCATTGGCCTCTCGTTTGACAATACGGCGTCCAATACCAGACTTCTGCAAGGGGCATGTATGAGGATTGAACAATTCCTTGGTCGGTCGGTCTTGTGGTTGCCTTGCCGTCACCACATTTATGAGCTCATTTTGAAGGAAATCTTTCATAAGTCCCTGGGGCCAACAAGTGGTCCTGAAATCCTGTTGTTTCAACGATTTCAGCAGCGTTGGGAATTTATTAACAAAAATTGTTTCAAAACCATGATCGATGAAGAAGATCCAGCCACTAGGTACTTGGAAGATGAACGAATCAGGATGGTGAGTTATCTTCGTGGAGTCATTGAAAGTTCATGTCACCCGAAAGAAGATTATGAGGAATTCCTCAAGCTGTCGCTCCTTTTCCTTGGAAGCTGGGGTGGAGCTGAGTTCTCCTTCAGGACTCCAGGAGCCCATCATCAAGCCAGGTGGATGGCGAAAGCTATCTATGTGCTGAAAATGGTTTTGTTCCGGAAGCAACTGGAACTCACCGACCGAGAGGTGAAGGGATTGCACGACGTGGCCCTTTCTGCGTGTTTCATTTATGTCCGGTTCTGGCACGAGGCAGTGGTCAGTAGGTGGGCCCCGAAAAATGACCTAGACATGATTCAACTGTTGATTTCATATCCAAACAAGGACCTGGGCCAGGCTGCCTTGAGAGTTGCCAAAAGGCATCTATGGTATCTCTCGGAGACTCTAGTCGGCTTGGCTTTCTTTGATGAACGGATATCGCCAAATGAGAAAGAAAAGATGTTCCAGGCCTTGAACAAACCTGCGTCGAGGAAGGAACTCAAATGACTCGAGTGGAAAAACCTGACTTTTGAAGGGAAGGATCTGAGCAACTTCGTCACTCAAAGGACGAAGACATTCTTCGACAACTTCGGCGTCGGGGATGTCGACAAAGTAGAGGAGTACACCAAAAATGACGGCTTGAGAGAGTCAGTCAACGCGCTGAAAGTCGTAAAAATCATCGAAAGGAGGTGCCGAAAAGAACCAAGGCGGGAACGTCCTTGTACCAATTCAAAAATTGATTCGGATTTTCTGATTTTAATACTGAGTTTTTATTTTCTCTGCTTCCAAGGGAGAATTCTTTTGTAACACTGAAGAAAATTTTGTATTATTAAATTGTATTGCATTGTGTAATGTGTGTTGATTTGAATTTTCCAATTTTATTATTAGAGTTTTTCATTTTTTGTGGTTCCAAGGGAGAATTTTTTCGTAACACCAAAGAAAATTGTTTACTATAAAAGGTTCAAATGTGTGCAACCCCTAAATATCACTTAATCGTTTTCAAAATTGGTGCACATCTTTCTTACATAAAAAGAATAAAAGCACAAGCAAAGTGGAGAAAAATATTGAACTTTGATATTTTCCTCTGTACGAGTGAAACACCCTAATATATATATATATATATATATATATATATATATATATATATATATATATATATATATATATATATATGGGAATGAACTCACAATGGTTCCCTGAGGTTTTTTATGATACACACAGACTGTGCATGGAACAAGGAACTCTTCCAGGAAAATTAAATCCACTATAGTCCGAATAAGTAATGGTAAATGACAAATACAGGATGTCTCAAAAGTCACTATCTATTTTGAAAAATAATGGGAATTACGAAAAACTGGTTTAAGACATGAAAAATATATTTATTTCAAAGTAAGTGCCACAAAGAATTAGTGCTATTTATTTATCTGTCTCCTAGCTGGGCTAGGCTGCTTTAAACCCTTGATCCTGTCCCAAAGCTGGATCCTATCTGCTTTGCAGATAGCTGGTGAGGGAAGCTATATTTTTGGGACCTCTTTGTGAGTGATCCGTTGCCCACGTCGGGCTAGCATCATGAAAAAGAAAAAACTATAGCATGTGTCATTTACCATTACTTATTCGGACTATAGTGGATTTAATTTTCGTAGAAGAGTTCCTTGTTCCATGCACAGTCTGTGTGTATGATATATATATATATATATATATATATATATATATTATATATATATATATATATATATGAATAGAAACGACATAAGTATTAAGGAACGTCTCTGCACACGAGATATTTATGTCGTTTCTATTCATTTATATACTGCGTGGTCATTGCAGTTATATGCGCATATTCACGATTTGCGAGGGTGCCCTCTCAGGGCAATGGTTTCTGCCCTATGTGGGAGAATTTCGATTTGTGATTAATTGAGGTCCGTAGCATAATGGTAGCGCGTCCAACCTGCAATTGGAAGGCCCTGGGTTCGATTCCCGGGCGGTTCGCCTCATTTTTCATTTATTCGTTATCTCTCCTCCTCGTGTGCAGAGACGTTCCTTAATACTTATGTCGTTTCTATTCATTTATATACTGCGTGGTCATTGCAGTTATATGCATATATATATATATATATATATATATATATATCATATATATACTAGTTGTGGACCGGATGTCAGTTTTTCAACATCTGCGGATGCGGATTTTTAATTTCGATATCCGCAGATGCGGATGCGGATATTTAGTTAATCTATCAAAATAATATAGAATTATGAATATATGACATAATTTTTCAAATTTCGTGATATTACTATCATGAGAGGCAATGCATAAGAATTAAAATTAATATTAATGTTTTCATTATGATAAAAATAACTTTCTCAAGAGTTTCAACCACAGAAAATTCAATGAAACAAGTTTCATTCAATTTTTTGTGTTACCAGGTATTTATATTTTGAGGTTTATATATCTGTTTGTTCATTAATACTTAATACTTTACCTGAAATGTGCATGACTGGGCCTTATAAGCTACTTTATAAGCTAATTTAATTGTAAATTGCATAATTTATTAGAGGTAATATCCGCATAACATCCGCAGTCAGAAGTGCAGATGCGGATACGGATGTTAAAAATTATACGGATATCCGCATATGCGATGCGGATATCCGGTCCACCACTAATATATACACATACCCTGTATTTATTTGTATAATAAGCGGCGTATGTAGACGTGATCATTCCAGATTTTACACGGTGTATATGTAATGTTTGAGTGTGTGTGTGTGTGTGTGTGTGTGTGTGTGTGTGTGTGTGTGCGTGCGCGCGCGCTCAACCAATTTGGTCATTCCCGACATTATAAGTGCCATTTTGTGCCAAGAAGCTACAGCGGTTGCTTGTACCTCTTCGTTATGAGTGGTTAAATTCGGCATATATATATACACAGTACATATGTATATAATATGGCTCCGCCAGCCAGCCGTTCAAGCCATTCAAGCCATTCCGTCAGCCTTTAAATACACACACACGCAATTTAAACACACATACAATTCATATATATACAATTTAAACACATCCAATTCATATACATACATAGAATTCTTATATACACATTAGGCCGGGTCATTTTTGCTTGAAAAAATTCTTTTTGGAAGTTTAATTTACCCTGTATTACGAAAGTTTGTGTATCTGCATCGGAAGTATCATGGCAAAGTTTCAAGCTTTTATATAAATATTTTGAGGTTCCACAAGTCACTTAAAGTTTTGGTGATTTTTTCCGATACTCCATATAGTAATCTACAGCTTTTTGCTGACTTGCCATGATAGTTTACAAGGCAAATCACCCAGAATTCACCACGAGGAGGTGGCTGTAGGTCGAATTCCAAACCATGCCCAGCCCAACCTCCATTCCATTAGTTTTTACATGTAGTTTATTGACATTTGTATTCGTATTTTGACTCAAATGTTGGCATATTTGATCTTGAAGCAATTCTTGCCTTTATAAAACCATCTCTATTTTCCTGGTCATAGACAGAAGCTGATGCTTCTGTTACAAGTTTGACATGTCTCTCCACAGCTTGTGAATGACATGGGTACTTTTTCAATAGAGGGTTAGTTTCATCACCCCTTACGATAAGCTCTAACTGGGTGTTTGTCAAGCTTTTTGTCAGAGGTGGTTCATGTCTTGGGTAGTCTCCAAATCGAATTAAATCTGTGTAGTCTCTTGCCAAGAAATTAAATTTAGGCCGTCTAAATTCTCTAATGCCCGAGGACACACTTTCTCTGGCTAAGAAAATGCGCCGGAAAGCTCACTCTCTCATCACTTGCCTTTCATCAAATAACATCGAGACCAATAAAGTTTCTGGGTGAGCAAAATATGCCCCTCTTTCAATAACAGGATCAATGACTGCCTTAAGTTCATCATATAGGTATCTTGAACTAGACATCACAAACCAGAGGTGCCTTGGTCCCTGATAATAGTAAGGATTTCGCTTTATATTAAACCACGTTCGGGCATAAACGCGAACAATGAATTCGGTCAGAGTTTTCAAGTTTTCTGACGGCTTTTTGGTCGCAACATAAAGTGTAACTATCCTGTTGGCTGTCGTAAGCCATCTGGCATGGTTCAAAGAACCTGGGTTGCGGTTTTCAAGGTTTTTGGAACATTGGCCTTCTATGACTGCATTACAAATTTCCATGAGATACTTTTGATCTTGGCTTAGATCGAGATCCCCCGGAATAGAAGGCATATTACTTGATTTGATTGCTTCAAACTTGACAACTGGCATCTTTTCGCACGCAGTAAGACTTTTGCCAACATTTCCAGCAAGGGCTTTTGGTCCTTTGGTTTTACCATCCAAATAATTAAACAAATGGCGGAGAGTAGTCATTGGTATGCAGCAAACACACGAACCAATGAAAAGGAGTATTGTAGTGTACCTCTAGTTGCCTGATAACTCCATTATGTATGCCAGTGTTTACATTGGTTCCAGTGGCGTAACTTGGGTGGGGCAGGTGGGGCGCGTGCCCTGGGCGCAAAATTGGGGGGGGCGCCATTTTTATGATTAAAAAAAAAAATTAAGAGTAAAAACATGCTCTTTTGGAAATGTACCGGTACCATATCTCTAGCCATCGAATTTCCATGAATTTCAGATTTTTAACTTCATTTAACTTTATTAATTCATTCTATTTTTATTAGAATTTTATTATGAATTATTAATTTATTCTATTTTTTGTTTCTTTCTCTAGAAAATTTTACCATGAAGCGAACATTGCCGATACCGAAAAGCCCGAAAAAGAAGCTGAGTGGAGCAGAAGGCAGGAAGAAAAGAAAAATGCAAGAAGCAGAAGCTAAAAAGTCAAGTGGCTTTATGATGTCATTTCTTGAACAGCATTAACTGCATCAGATATGAGTGTGACCAACCCGCCAGTGTATCAGAAGGAGAATTAAGTGTCTTTCAAGAACCAGAAGTGTCTTTCAAGAAGCCAGAAGATACTAAAACTTTGAGTAGCGAAAAGCAGGAAAAAGCAGCACAGCCTATACCAGATGCGATTCAACATCACGATGTAGGCTTCTTGGAGTTTGATAAAATATCAAAAAAAGTAATTTTATCAGATGCCCTGAGGACAGAAATGGTCACATTGGGTTCGAAGTATTTTCAAAATAGTGAAGGGCCATTTGTTCCCACACAAACCCGATCAATGAATGAAAGATGGTTTAAAAGAAAGTTGGGAAATGGATGTGGAGAAGTTTGGCGCTCATGGTTTGTTTATTCTCCAGAGAAGAAAGCAGCTTTTTGCTTTTGTTGTTTGCTATTTTCTCAAATTGACAATCAGTCTTCATTGGAGCAAGAAAATGGGTTCAATCATTGGAAAGCACCAGAAAGGCTTAGCACCCATGAAAATGCAAAAATCATCGATACTGCTTCATCCAATGGAAGGAAATGGAAAGAAATCTTTTAGAAAACAGAGGAATCATTGACGTAGAGCTTCAAGCTCAAATTGCAACAGAAAAACAAAAATGGCGAGATGTTCTCCACAGAATTCTCCATTGCATAAAATTTTTAGCAACTAAGAACCTTGCATTGCGTGGTTACAAGGAATCCCTTAGACAGGAAGATCAAAGCAATATTGGAAATTTTCTTGGGTTATTAAAATTGTTGGCAAGGTTTGATCCTGTCATGAAAGAACATCTCATTATTGTGGAAAAGCACCCTGGAAGAACATCATATTTATCTCCGTTAGTGCAGAATGAATTTATTCAGCTGATGGCTTCTACTGTTCGCCAGAAATTGTTACAGAGCATTCATAAGGCCAAATATTTTGGCCTCATGTTTGATTCTACTCCAGATCAAGCACATCGAGAGCAAATGGCAGAAACAGTTCGTTATGTTGATATTGATTTTCAGGAGAAAACAATTTTTATAAAAGAGTCTTTTCTTGGATTTATCCAATTAAAACGAAAGGATGCTGAAAACATTGTGGAAGTGATTTTGGAACAACTGGAAAAAGACAAAATGCCGTTAGAAGACTGTCGATCTCAATGCTATGACAATGCTGCAGTTATGGCTGGTTATAAAAGTGGTGTTCAACAGAGGATTATTGAAAAAAATAGCAAAGCTATTTTTGTAAACTGCGATAATCATTCTCTCAATTTGGTTGGAGTGCGTGCTGCTAACCATGATGCAGTGATCGTGACTTTTTTTGATGCAATTCAGTCGCTTTATTCATTCTTTTCACGTTCACTCTCCGTTGGCAAAAGCTGAAAGATGCCATTATGCCATACCAATAGTTGTCAAATCTGAATCTGAAACTCGATGGAGTTCTAGAACAGAGGCTGTGAAGCCTGTTCATGAATACTTTGATAGTATAGTGGAACTCTTGCAAAGCATGGTTGATGATCAAAATGAAACTGCTGATACAAGAGGTGATGCAAGGCAGGTGCTGAATCAAATTTTGACTTTTCATTTCTTGGCTTTGCTTGGATTTTGGAACAAAATTCTTGTTCGGATTGATCGTGTTCAAAAACGACTCCAAGATCATACCATGAACTTTCATGATGCTGCTTATGATTTAAAAGCCCTTCAAGATTATTTTTTAAGCAGTCGAGAATCATTGGCCAGTGAATCACTTGAAGCAGGGCTGAAACTGTGTGATGAATGGGATATTCAAGTAGAAAGACGCCCCAGAAAGAAGAAACAAATGCCTGGTGAAAAAGCCAAGGATGTAGGGTTAACTGCGAAAGAAGAATTGATGAGAATAATGAAAGAAACTTTTGATCGTCTCCATAATGAAATGGAAGAAAGATTTGTCCGTCTCCATGACTTGGATTCAAAATTTGGATTTCTTTTAGATGCTAGAGGATTATTGTTTGACTCAAATGAAAGCAACAGTAGTCATGACGTAAATATCTTAAAGAAAAGTTGTCTCAACCTTGGACAGTTTTATAGCAATGATATTGACGGCTTTGAGCTTTATGAAGAAATCCTGGATTGTAAGATGCTTCTGAAAAGTCGCCCAAATGTTCAGATTTCTAAAGCTGAGGAACTCCTCAAGTTTATTGTTCAGTATGGAGATGGAAATGTTTTTCCAAATTTGAGAGTAGCTATTCAGATAATGCTCACTATTGCATTTTCAATTGCCAGCTGTGAGCGATCTTTCAGCAAGTTAACATTGATCTTATCATATTTGAGAGCTTCAATGGGCCAAGAAAGACTTTCTGCTTTAGTCTTGCTCAGCATTGAACGTGAGGAAACTGAAATAACAAATGTTGATGACATTATTGATAAGTTTGCATCAGCAAAAGTAAGAAAAATACATGTTTAGTGTGAAGTTCCAAATTATTCATTAAAAGAGCCAAAAATAATAGGTGCAAACAAGGCATTTCTTTTAAAGTACCATATAATTGGAATGATTTTTGTCAGTATCTAATATTCTAATTGCTAATTCTGCTATCGGTAATTCAGTAAAATTCAAGAAAACATCAAAGTGTATTCTCATGAAAAGTTATGCCTCTCCTTGTACATATATTAATTGTTTCTGTTGTAATTCGGCAAATAATTAACCATACTTTGGTTCTATAAAATTAAATTGTATTAATAGAAATTTAATATCAACCTTAATAGTAAATATACGCGGTTATGTATATGGATAGAAAAACATTAAATTATAAACTGTAAAAATAATTTTTATGAATTGTATTTTCATTTCATTTAAATTTATTTTTACATATTTTTGTACAGTTTTATAAACTTCTTAAAAGTATATTTTGTTAGCGGTATTATTACGAGTAACCAGTTTGAGTACCATTATAAGAATTCAGCCAGAATTTTAAAGAACACTGGTTTTAAGGGCGCCATTTATTGATTTGCCCTGGGCGCGATCAACCCTAGTTACGCCTCTGATTGGTTCCATCACATCCAATGACCTTCAGATTGTCTACCTTAATATTGTTACTGTTAAGAAACTTTATCACTCCCTTAGAAATGTTAGTTGAATTTCAAGTCACAGGAGTGAAGTGCCCAAGATATTTTGATTCTGGTTCAGCTATAAGCGTGATGTTCCTCAGTAATTTTTGTACTGTAGTACCTCCCATCCTTACAGATATTTGCTTTATCATAGTTAAGTCCTTTCTTCCATCAAAATACAATGTTTCTATACTTTCTTCACTTGATTTACTCAACTCCTCTCTGATCTTCTTTCTCTGCCGTCTCACCTTATTCTTATCCACAACATTGTGATAATCTTCAGAGGTAATGAGACCAAAATCTTCCAGAAAAGCAGAGGCAACGGCTGCACCAGCTCTGTCTGATATTCCGAATCGGTCACAAGTTTATGCTAATGAAGGCAATTTGCGAGTGAGCTTATGTGCTTCACCTGATTTCTTTATACCTTCCTCAATGTGATCATCATCATCACGCTCTCTATCTGTATCTGTTGATGTGTGAGAATCAGGAATTGTATGAAAGTTATCCCAGTCCACTGGCCCTTCCCTGGAAGTGGATGGGTTATTGATATCTCCATCTTCAATGTTTTTAGAAAATCGTGCTCTTTCTTGTTCTTTACGCTCAGATCTTAACTTAATAGCGACAAGAATACAAAAAATACAAGAAAATCTTAATAAAAAATCATAATTGCCAAATAATTAGTAAAGTTTACGTATTTAAATAAAGTTTTAAAAGTTTTAAAACTTTTTGTAATGTTTTACGTTTTACTCGCAATCTTCAGAGGACTTGCTGAACATCTAAAACTTGATCAATTTAGTTTTTTTAATATTGTTGAGCATTTATAGTGCATCTACAAATTTTTTGGACACAGGCATATGGAAATTCATAAATTTAATTTTTCGATCCGGCCTAATACACATATAATTCTTATACAAACAAACACTTTAAATATACACACTGAGCTGTTAGGTTAGGTTAAGGTACCCTTTACCCTCACCCTATTGGAGGTTCTACCTCTGACCCACCTTGGAGGGGGTACCCTACCCCATTGGCACTGTGCCAGTGTCTTGCAATGTTGCATGGCTGGGGCAATGCAACAACCCTTGCCATTATCAATATTGCATGCAATTGCATTGCACTCTACATTCTTGCCACCACACTACACTTTGCCGTCGACCTTAATAAAATTCTGTAAACCATTCCCAATAATTTAGTTCTTTGCATCCATTGATCTTGGCTGTGGAGCTTCTGTGAACCCCTTCTAGCTGTCTAATATCTTCTTTTTTATATAGGTGTGTTCGGATCGAGCAGTATTCCAACTTGGGTATGATCAGTGTTTCCAATAGAGGAATCATTATATTCCAATCCTTTCGTTTAAAGCAGTGCTCTTCAACCTTTTTATGCTTACCGCCCACTTTTGTAACTTTTGAATCTCCGTATCGCCCACCAAAATTAAAAATGCAAAAACTCAAACTAAAAGTTATATACCCTGCATAAAACAATAAAATGAATTGCAATTACCTTTAGATTAATGAGATCCTTCGCCCACTAGTGGGCGGTACCTCCCAGGTTGAAGAGCACTGGTTTAAAGGTTCACAGCATCTATCCAGTTTTTGTTTTTTGCTCTGTTTACTGCTATCTTATTTTATGTTTCAAATTTCGCGTCATCACTCATTACAATACCCAACTCTTTTGCTTTCGAATTTCTCTGAATTTTCTGTCCATTTGGGGTATAGTTTTCTTTTGAGTTTAGGTCCTCCCTTCTTCCGTACCTAAACAGTTGAAATTTCTGCGTCAAATATCATATTGTTGCCTTCAGTCCAATTGTACATGCTGTTCATGTCTTCTAATTTCTTCTTCTAGTTTCTTCTAATCTTTGTGTCATCGGCAAACGATATTACTGTGCTGTCACTGGTAACGTCCTCATTTATGTCAATTTTTTTTATGCAGGAAAGAGGGGCCAAAGGCAAATGCCCGCAAAAGCGTCCCTCCCATAGAAGAAGAAGAGAGCCAAAATCAAGTTCAGGGGTTTTCGAGATGCCAAGACACTCTGCGTTTGAAAGATGGGAGGATATAGACAGGATGAAAGATGGATTGAGGAAAATTTTCCCAGAGGTGACCGGTTGCGGAGATGAAAGACTGAAAATACCGATTAACTCTTGCATTAGATAGTTGGACAGAAAAGGAATGAGAAAGTGTAGAAAGTCTGGTCCTGCGTGCTCTCCTTAAAGGAGGAGGTATGCAGTTACAGAGTTCAGAAGAGCAATGTCCGTTATGATAGCGATAATAAAGAGAGAGTGAGTCAACACTGCAACGAAGAATGAGAGATTGAAGACAATCAGTAAGAGGCGAGGAATTGATGAGACGAAGAGACTTTGATTCCACCCGGTCAATTACGGCTATGTGAGTTGCACCACCCTACACAAGACCCCTGTACAGAGACAGCAACTGAGTGAGGATAAAGAAACTGCGGAGGCGTACAGCATACCTAACTTCTTAGAAGCTGTTTTAGAAAGAGAGTATATGTGATCTTTCTAGGAAAGATCACAAGAAAAGGAAACGCCAAGAATGTTGAGAGAAGAGGAAGGATTGAGTTGTTGAAGGTAAGGGGATAGTCGTGTGGAAGATTGTGACGAGTAGACAGATGGAGGAACTGAGTTTTTGAGGCATTGAAAGCCACAAGGTTTTGTCTGCCCCAGTCAGAGATAGCAGAAAGATCAGAGGTCAGCTGCGCCATAGCCGTACTACGCGAATCATGGAGTGACTGTTGAAATGGAAGCTTTGGGAAGCGGGTGGAGAGGTGAAGAACGAAATCATCGGCATAGGAGTGAATAGGACAGGAAGTGCGAATTAAATGATCCTTGTTAAATAAAAGGAAGTGAGAGAGTGGCAGGACAGAACCCTGATCAACATTGTTCATAGCTTTAGGAGAAGAATAGTGGTCATCTTCAACCGCAGCTATAGATCGGCCAGAAAAGAAATTAGAGATGAAGGATCAGATAGAAGGATAGAAACCGAAGGGAGGCAGTTTGGAAATTAAAGCTTTTGATATGTCTAGCGCAATAGGAAAAGTTTCACCGAAATCCCGAAAAGACGATGACCAAGAGTCAGAGAGATATGCAAGAAGATCGCCAGTAGAGCGTCCCTTCCGAAATCCATACTGACGATCTGAAAGAATATTGTGAGGAGAAAGGTGTCTAAGAATCTTCCTATTACATGTAAGGATAGATTCCAAAATTGGAAAGGCAAGAAATCAAGGCAATTGGACGATAGTTGGAGGGTTGAGAGCGGTCACCCTTCTCTGGGACAAACTGAATTGAAGGCGAACTTCCAGCAGGAAGGAAAAGTACCAGATGAGAGACAAAGACGAAAGAGTTTGCATAGGCAGGGTGTCAGCACAGAAACACAGTTCTTAAGAAGAACAGTAGGAACACCATCAGGACCATACTCCTTCCTAGAGTTGAGCCCAGATAGGGCAGAAAAAATATCTTTAGAAGAGATTCTAATTTCAGACATAATAAAGTCAAAGGGGGCAGGAGATGAAGGAACAGCACTGGAATCCTCCACGGTTGAATTGTAAGCGAAAGTTTGAGCGATGAGTTCAGCTTTGTCAGGAGAAGAGACGGCAATCCCAATCAGCGGCGCCGAAGTGCCAAAAGGCTACTCCTCTTGGGAGGATCCAAAGGCCTAATTGAAGCGATAGGACAGGAAACAGATACAAGATTGTGATCGGAGGAGCCCAACAGAGAGAAACGTTTCACAGAGTAAAAGAAGGATGAGAGGTAAGAATAAATTAAGAAAGTTGGGCCTATCTCCAAGGCGATCAGGGATACGAGTAGGGTGCTGTACAATCTTCTCAAGTCATTTAGGATAGAAAAGTTGTAAGCTAGTTCACCAGGGATATTAGTGAAATGGTAGAAAAGCCAAAGGTGGTGGTGAACGTTGAAATCTCCTAAAATGGAGATTTCAGCACATGGAGAGAGGGAAAGAATGTATTCCACTTTGGAAGTAAGGTAGTCAAAGAATTTTGGATAGTCAGTAGAATTAGGAGAAAGGTAAACAGCGCAGATCTATTTAGTTTGAGATTGGCATGTAATCTGTAGCCAGAGGGTATAGAATTCGGAAGATTGGAGTTCGGGAATACGAGAACAAGTTAGGTCACTGCGTACATATACGCAACATCCACCTTTGGAGTGAAATTGAGTATAGAGAAAGTAAGAGGGTACAGAAAAGGGGTTGCCGTCAGTCGTTTCAGACACCCGAGTTTCAGTGAGGTAAAGAAGATGAGGTTTAGAGGAAGAGAGGTGGTGCTCAACAGACTGAAAATTTGAGAAAAGGCTACGAATGTTGCAGAAATTTAAGAAAATGAATCAGACAGAGGTCCAGAACATCTCGAGTGGACGGTAGCAGATCCAGCCCCGCTGACCGGGTCTGCTTTCCTAGTATCGGGAGGGGCGAGCCAGAAGTGGGGACATTTATGGTCTCCTCCCCAAGGGACTCCGAGGCTCTTGAAGTTAATGACATTTTTTTTAATTTTGAAAAGATTATGTAGTGTGTAAGAGGCATGTGTATGTAGTGAAGAATAGGAAGAGAAGTATGTGTTTGAGAGCATGCTGGAGTGCTCACAGGGTAGATGACACATGGAAAAAGATCAGCTAAGGAGGACAGTGACAGGAGAAACGGGTGTTCCAGCACTCCCTATCTTCTGTCTAACGAACCCCCCCCCCCCCGCGGAGTACTTCCCTGGTCCATTGGTGTCTACAATCTCCTCCTATTAGCATGATTATGCAGCTAATACTGTTCCTTGTGGTACTGAGCTAAGAACTGATTTTGTGATTTTGATGAAGATATTCCTTTAACGGAATCAACTTGCTGCCGCTCACTGAGGAAATTATATAACCATTTTCCTACTTTTCCCGTTATTCCCCTATATTTCAGTTTATGTGCTATGATTCCATGTTCACACTCGTCGAACGCTTTGGCAAAGTCTGTGTATATTGTATCATAGTTTTCATTACTTTCAAGTGCACGAATAATGTTGTTATAATGTTTCATTAGTTGTGGTAGGCATGCTCTGCCTCATCTGAATCCATGTCGGTCATCATTTAAATTTTTTCGAGTTTCCAAAAAGTCAGATTTTTTCTTTAACTATTTTTTCAAATATTTTAGTGAGATGAGATGTAAGCGACACTGTCCTATTGTTTTTGGCCTTGGATCGATCTCCTTTATATATTGGGACTATGTCCGTTCTCTTCAGGATGCCCGATATTTCTCCCGTATCTAATGATCATCTTGATATCCAATATATGGGCTCAGCGATTGCATTCTTGCAGTTTTTGATCAGTGTGGCATTCCATTTGTCCGGTCCTGAGTGTGCTTTCAGTTTCCCTATAGCTTGTGTAATACCATTAGTCGTAAAGTCGAAGTTCGTTATACTTTCTCCTTGTAGTTCTTCAAAGAACGCGTTTCTATCAAATATCAGTTTATCAGTTTTGGGAATACTGAAAGATGATTCATACTGAGCTTTTAATATTTCAGATATCTCTGTTAGATCATCAGATAAAACACTGTCTTCATTTTTCAAAGGTCCAATAGTCGCGTGATTTTTCGACTTCCTTTTTAGCAAAATTATCGAAGTAGTTTCAGTTAACCTATAGTGTCGTCTTCGTTTTTCTCTGTATACTTCTCAATTAGGTCCCTTATAACGCAATCTATACACTGCAGTTTATCGTTTAATATTTTTCTGATGTTAACCCTTTGCTTTGCAGTTTCTGAACCCGGGAGGCGCCTCATTTTTCATTGCTCGTTTTCTCTCCTCCTCTTGTGCGGACACTCTTCTAAACAAGCGTCGTTCTTTATATTAATTATACTGTGTTTCGTTTGCAGTTAAAATATATATATATATATATATATATATATATATACCGGGTGTCCCATAAGTCCGGCATCATAGGAAAAATAATAAAAAAAGGCCGAAGAGAATTATTGGGACTTCTGTTAAAATGAGCCAGGATAGCAGTCGCTGTATCATCGTCAGTGGACCTCCTTGAAGGTCCACTGCGTGGTTTATCTTCTATGGATCCTATTTCCTTAAACTTTGCAACAAGTCTGCGAACACAACTCTGTGTTATTGGCTTGCGGTCTGGATGCAGTCTGCTAAATTCAGCAGCGGCCTCTCTTTGACTCCGATTTCCTATGAGTAGAATTATTTGGATTCGTTCTTCCTTGCTCACAGACATTATGGCCTGTAGAAAGAGAAAAATATGAATTATGGTTTGTAGAAATAGAAAAATATGAATTTCTCCTATGATGCCGGACTTATGGGACACCCTGTATATATATATATATATATATACAAAAAAGAATTTATTTTTATATTTATTTTTCCTTATGACCATTCTCCTTATCAAACTCTCTGTTTATACTTATCAACCCTTCTTCACGCAGGAGGAGATTGAAGACACCAATCGACCAGGGAAGTCCTTCTGGGTGGATGTTAGGCAGGAGTCAGGGAGTGCCGGAACTCCCGTTTCTCCCGTCACTGTCCTTCTTAGATGATCTTTTTCCGTGTCTCATCTACCCAGCAGTCCAGCATGCTCTGAAACACACGGTTCTCCTTCTATTCCTCACTACACATACCTGCATCTTTCACACTACACAACCTTTTCAAAATTTATATTTAAAAAAAAATGACATCATTGAGCCTCGGAGACCTTGTTTTTGCCTCTCTCCGTCTTCTGTGGAGGGGTCACTTTTACGGGCGCTCGCCCTTAGCTTCTTCCTTCCTACATAAAAATAACAAACTGTCATTAAAATTTCAGTTTTATTCTCTTTTCCTCCTTTGTTCCTCAATTCCATTTTATATTTCCAGCAGTTTCCCCCATTTTCTACCTTCGTAATGGCACTAGCACTTCCACTCCATCTTTATGCCTACTTGTTACTCTGGTGGCCGCTAAACTTCATCGGCATTTTTGTCACATACTACTTGTGTATATGTCTACCAAGTCTTTGAATGTCTCCGAGTTTCAACTTTGGTTTCCCACCGTGAAAGGTGTTTATGCAGAAAGTGATATATTGAGTCGTTCATATATTTCGTGGTGTTCTGCCACCACGAGAGTACCTTTCAACCTTTCAAATGTTCCGCGCGATGATTCCTCATTTCACGAAGGTCAAGAATGTCGCCCTTCCTCTCGAGTTGGCCTGGTAAAGTAGAGAGTTGGTTTCTTGTACTCTCCACCTCACATGGCCAGGTACGCCCGGCTCATCGGGGATTGTTCTGAGCCAGGCGTCTAATCTTCATTTAAAGATGTCCACCGCAACACCACTCGTGTTCCTTAGTTCATAGGCAGCTGATTAAACAGTCTTGGTCCTCTCACAACAAAACTATTTTCTTTCAGGGTTAAGGATGTTCCCTCTCTAGCCTTTAATTTGAGAACACGACACAGTCTTCCTTTTCTACTTCCCACCGTTGTTTGGGGAGTTACAGGGTTCAGAGTAAGATTAGGGACTAGTTTCTCCATTATTTTCAAAGTGTAAATAATGATGTATCTCTCTCTTCTCCTTTCCAGTGAATATAGGTTTAATTCGCATAACCTTTCCCAGTAATTTAGTTCTTTGCGCCCCTTGATCTTGGCTGTGAAGCTTCTCTGAATCCCTTCAAGTTGTCTAATGTCTTCTTTTTTATGTGGGCATGTTAGGGCCGAGCAGTATTCGAACTTGGGTATGATCAGTGTTTTCAATAGAGGAATCATTATATTCCTATCCCTTCGTTTAAAGGTTCTCTTTGCTCTGTTTACTGCTATCTTGTTTTGTGTTTCAAATTTCGCATCATCAGTCATTACAACCACTAAAGCTCTTGCTTTAGAATTTCTCTGAATTTCCTGTCCATTTGGGGTATAGTATTCCATGAATTTTGGTCCTCCCTTTTCCGCACCGAAACAGTTGAAATTTCTTAGTGTTGAACTTCATATTGTTGTCTTCCGTCCACTTGTAGATTTTGTTCATGCCTGTTTGTAGAGATCCTATATCCTCTGGGTTTCTTATTTTTCTCTGATATTTCTTTCTTCGGCAAAGGATGTTACTGTGCTGTCTCTGGTAACGTCCTCATCTATGTCAGGTAGCATGATTATGAAGAGTAGTGGAGCTAATACTGTTCCTTGTGGTACTGAGCTGAGGACCTCTTATTCTGATGAAGATATTCCTTGTACTGTATCGACTTGCCTCCGCTCACTAATGAAATTATATATCCATTTCCCTAATTTTCCTGTTATTCCCATATGTTTCAGTTTATGTATTATATTCCATGGTCACACTTGTCGAACGCTTTGGCAAAGTCTGTGTATATTACATCATAGTTTTCATTACTTTCAAGTGCAATGCTTGACAGGAACTCATGTTGGTTATCATTTAATTTTTTCTGAGCTTCGAAAAGGTCAGATTTTTTCTCTAACTATTCTTTCAAATATTTTAGTGAGATGAGATGTAAGCGACACTGGCCTATAGTTTTTGGCCTCGGATCGATCTCCTCCTTTATATATATTGGAACTATGTTCGCTCTCTTCAGACTGCCCGGTATTTCTCCCGTGTCTAGTGATGTGTGCTTTTAGTTTCCCAATAGCTTGTGTAATATCCTAAGTCGTAAAGTCGAAGTCCGTTATACTTTCCCCTTGTAGTTCTTCTTCAAATAACGCGTTTCTATCGTATATCAGTTTTTTAGTTCTTGAGATACTAAAAGATAATTCGTACTGAGCTCTTATTATTTCAGATAATTCTGTTAAATCATCAGATAAAGCACTGTCTTCATTTTTCAAAGGTCCGATAGTCCTGTGATTTTTCGACTTCCTTTTTGCAAAATTATAGAAGTAGTTTGAGTTAACCTTTATCGCTTCTATAGCGTCAGCTTCCTCTTCTTTGGTATGCCTCTCAACTAGTTCCTGCATGACGCATTCAATACTCTGCAGTTTATCATTTAATATTTTTCTGATGTTGTTGTCTTTGCAGTTACTTAATTTTGAAGTCACGCTTTTTCTCTTTCGAAACAATAACCTCCTTTGTCTTTAGAACCTGATTCTCTTTCTTCTTTGTTGTATTTTTGGGACATGTCTTTTCACAATTTCCAACGTCTCCAGTGGAGAGAATCTCTTTCTGGGAAGGAATATCAGTAGGAGGGGCCTGTATCTGTCCCCTTGTACTTGTCCTTATGGAGAATAAAAGAGTTTCGTGGGTGATCACCCGTTGTTGCTACGGCGAATTCAAGAGTTTCTACTCACAGGTGTTTATGAGAAATGAGAGGAAAAAAAATGATAGGAAAAATGATAGAGGGAAATGATAGGAAAATTAGTTGCTCGATGGTTGGTCATGCTCTGCGGGGCACAATAAAACCAGAGACGTCTCTCTAAAGTGGAGGGAGAATTAAGTGTAGGAGGAAATGTTCAAACAAACTTCCGCACGGTTAATTTATAATATTACTTTCTTAAATTAAAATTATATTATATGAGGACAGTCTTAAACCCAGAGTGTACTGATAACTTTGTCCAGACTGTTTTTAAATATGTTTAATTCAACTGACTGTCCAAAGTTTTTTGACTACCTCACTTCCAAAGTGGAATACATTCATTCCCCCTAACCCTTTGCTGAAGTCTCCATTTTAGATTTCAATGTTCACCACCACCTTTGCCTTTCCTCCCATTTCACTACCATCCCTGGTGAACTAACTTACAACTCCTCTATCCCAAATGACCTGGAGCATCCTTCTTCTTACTCTGTCAAACTTTTTTATCCACTGGAGAACACCGACCACAAACTCATATCTGTTTCCTGTCCTATCGCTCCAATTCGGCCTTTGGATCCTCCCAAGAGGAGGAAGGAATTAATTTAAAACCATTATTTCTTGTCAGATTGGTAATAAATGAGAAGAATTTCCTCTAGTGTACCATGTCTATTCCATTGAGCATTTTGTAAACTTGAATAAACTGACCGCGCAGCCTTCCGGTCTCAGCATTTCAGCGTTCTGATCTTCATTGATTCCTTCAATTACACTGCAAAACTGCCAATTTTGTTGCCCTTGCTTGTATCCTTTGCAACTTTTCTCTATTCTTCCTAAGGAACGGAGACCAAAGCTGCACACAATATTTGAGTTGAGGTCTTACTAATGAAGTGTAAAGAGATATTACAATCTCCTTGTTTTTAAACTGGACCTGTCTTTTAATATAACCTCGTATTTTACGGCCCTATTTTCGCCTTCTGTATAGTGGTTCCACGGTTTGAGATCATTATTAATATAAACTCCTAAGTCTTTCTCTACATCAGTCTCAGCCAAGTTCTTCCCCAACAGAGAGTAATCGATCTTCGAATTCTTATAACCTATGTGCATTGCTTTACATTTGTTCAAGTTGAATGGCATCTACCAAGTACCAGATCATTCGCCCAACCTACCAGATCATTTTGAAACGTTCTTACTCCCTCTTCATTACTTGCACTATTTCCGAATTTGGTATCGTCTGTAAATTTATCAATTGTACTTCGGAGCTCAACGTTTATATCGTTAATATAGACGATAAAAAGTAAAGCACAGAAAACGGAACCCTGTGGAACCCCACTGGTGACGGGGACCACTCCGAAGCTACTCCACTTATTACTACCTTCTTCTTTCTATCTCTCAACCAATCTCTAATCCAGTTGGAAAAGAGCCCAGTAAGTCCTCGTCCTCTAACTTTAGTTATCAATCTCGGGTGAGGGACTTTGTCAAAGTCTTTTTGAAAGTCGCGATACAGTACAGTATACTGTATGTACAGTATTACTCCAGTTGAGTCGTATAAAATATAGATATTACGGAAAAATTCTAACACGTTTGTTAGACAAGATCTATGCCGCCTGAATCAATGTTGAAAAAAAAAATTAAATTGTTTAATTCAAGGTGATACACGATACGTTCTGTAATAATGGATTCCAACAGCTTGATGACAATTGATAGAGCGGTAATTACAAGGATTTTGCCTATCCTCCTTTTTTAAAAATTGGTGTTACATTTGCTAATTTCCAGTCGGTTGAAACTTTCTCCAATTCGAATTATTATATTCTTACGGCTTTAGAGGAGCAATGAGTGATTTAAAGTGAGTGAGTAAGTGAGTGATTTAAAATTTATTTGTCCAATCGATATCATTTTGTATCAGTAAATAATGTCTGCTCAACTAAAGAGCTTGTTAAACATGGTGTGCCACAGGGCTCAGTTCTGGGTCCACTATTATTTTTATATATAAATGACCTTCCGCGTTCATCTGATATACTGAATTTCATAATGTTTGCAGATGACACAACGGTGTCTTTTTCTTGCAAAGATGTTAATTCAACTACGGATATATTTAATTCAGAATTCATCAGTGTAATGAAATGGTTGACTACCATTAAACTCTTCCTAAATACCACTAAAACAAATTTCAAAATTTTTTCTAGTAAAAGAAATGTGTATGTTGATGAACTTAATGTTGATGAAATCGCTGTAAAGGAGTGTACTGTAACAAAATTTCTTGGTGTAATGCTATGATAGATAAGAATTTGCAATGGAGTGATCATGTAAATTATATAACGAAGAAGATTTCAAGGAGCGTTGCTATAATGTTTAAACTTAGAAATGTAGTCCTTAAACAGGTTTTATTCACTCTTTATCATACTCTTGTTCTTCCTTATACAACGTACTGCACCCTTGTTTGGGAAAACTCCGCTAACAACGCTTTAAACAGTCTTTGTCATCCAAAAATGAGCCATAACCTTTGGTTTGGTTAACCTTTGGTTAGCTTCCGCCCGAATTGTTCGTTCTGACGAAGGTCAAGCTTTTCACTCCACCTTAGACCTACAGTTTAACGTGGAATCCTAACCACGCCCCATCAGCAGCCAAGCGTCTTAACCACTAGGCCACCTAGGGTACCCATTTAACTACCAACCACTTTCTTTATTGTGTGGAAGGATGAACAGCTGGGTTTTACTGCGCGCCGGCTGCCATCGGGTCTCGAACCCGGGGCCGATGGATTCGTAGTCAGCGACGCTAACCACTACACCACCGAGGCGCATAAGGTTATTTGATGCTGATTTCCTTGCTCATTCTAATTCATTATTTAAAGAGCTAAAACTTTTAAAGCTAGGTGGCGTAATCAAACTGGCACATTTTAATTTTATTCACAAGTGTAAGAACAAAATCGTTAACTTACAATGGATAAATAGATATTTTGTAATACCTCAATTGAGATATTATACCTCAATTGAGATTGTCTTCATCTCAAAAACTATCTATTTTCATAGGATTGAAACTATGGAATGATTTAAATGTTGATTTAAAAAATATCGTGAATGTAAATTCGTTTAAAACCAAGTTGAAATCCCATTAATAATGGCATACCAATAAAAATCAAGGATTCATGTACAGTTGCGGTCATTATTCTTAGGACACTCTTGAGAGCGGAGAACAACACCTGGCATATATTTGTTGTGTGTACTACAACGGTTGTAACATTTTATGAATGAATGTTTAGTGAGCGAGCGCTGATTGGTTGGTTGACTCATTGCCAAATGTCTTTAGAACTTAATAATTTTCATTTCTGGTTTACACATCACTAAGGAAACATAACTGAAAAATTAAATATAAATACAAGAAAGGGGATGTAAATGAAGTGACAAAAAATGGTCTTATAAAAACTAAAAAAAAAACCTTCGAACTTGATGACAGTTTCAGTGTATAGAAACAGAGCCGTTGGTAGGAATTATTGCGCCCTGAGCAAATTCCAAGTTTACTTATTTATTTATTTATTTATTTACATTAAATACTGAACATAGATTTAGATATTATTTTGTGTTATAACAAAGACAGAGCAAAAACTATATATGTATATAAATACATATATAGGCGGTTTATGAATGAAAACACAATGTTTGATGCATATTCAATTTTAATAACATTATAGCATTATCAGATTGATGGGTATCTGTCGGTTTCATACGTCACTGTTTAAATATCTTCCAATTGGCAAATGTACAACAGCTGAATAGATGATACTGGTATAACACTGGTCTACAAATTTTGAAAAAGTTTGTGCTTCGGAGATAAAATGTGTTTCCTATTATGGATTTTGGGGTCTGAAAACGAATATGACCAAAAACAGTCGATTGGCTACAGTTTCCAAGAAAATTTAAGTTACACATTTTGCGTATATGTATACCATATATTAGTAACATACCTGTATAATGCCGTCACTTATATTGATTCAACCCGTCGCTTCTTTGCTTGTCTCTTGTATTCAACTTTTGGAGCATCTCTTGTTATTGTCCAGCAGTAGTCTGCTAACAATGATGGACTCCATTTCCCCTGGTAGCGTTTCTCCATCGCTGAGATATCCTGGTGGAAACGTTCACCATGTTCATCGCTGACTGCTCCGCAGTTGGCTGGAAAAAATTCCAGGTGCAAATGGAGGAAATGTATCTTTAAAGACATATTGCAGCCCATTTTTTGATAGGACAACAGCAGGTTTTCCACCAGCTCCCTGTAATTGTCAGCTTTGGTATTTCCGAGAAAATTGGTTGCTACTAACCGGAAAGCATTCCACGCTGTCTTCTCCTCACCACCTAGGATACGGTCGAACTCCTCATCTCTAAGAAGCTCGCGGATCTGTGGACCAACAAATACACCCTCCTTGATTTTTGCTTCACTGAGCTTTGGGAATTTACCACCGAGGTACTTAAAAGCTGCCCCCGTTTTATCCATAGTCTTAACAAAATTTTTCATGACGCCCAGTTTGATGTGTAAGGGTGGTAACAAAATCTTGCTCGATTCTACAAGTGGAGGATACTGAACATTTTTTGTTCCAGGTTCCAATGAGTGTCGGAGTGGCCAATCCTTCTTGATGTAACGAGAAGTCCTAGCCCGACTATCCCATTCACACAGAAAACAGCAATACTTGGACTGCAGCCGGGCTACACTAAGCGCGATAGCAACAACTTTCAAGTCACCACAAACCTGCCACTGATGTTTGTCAAGAGTTTATGCAGTTCAAAAGTTGCTTCATGTTGTCATATGTTTCCTTCATGTGGACTGCATGACCAACTGGAATTGATGGCAATAAACATGCAACAAAACAGCTTTTAGATCAACTTCGATGAATCAATGAACAGTCTCCACTCATCAGGATTGTGAATAATGTTGAGAGCTGCCATCAGACCATCGATGTCGTTGCAAGCTACAAGGTCACCTTCCATGATGAAGAATGGGACAAACTCTTTTTGACGGTCACGAAACTTACACACTCTAACATTTTCAGCGAGGAGATTCCACTGCTGCAATCTGGAGCCCAACAGCTCTGCATTACTCTTTGGCAGTTCTAAATCTCTGATAAGGTCGTTTAATTCATTTTGAGTTATCATGTGCGGTTTAGAAGATGTAAAGTTATAAACAAATTCAGGGTCTTGTGAAGTTGAAGGCTCACAAGTTTCGCAGGTTCCTTCATTCTCCTCGTCCTCTGACTCCAGGGAGAATGAGTGTGGGGGCTCAGGAACGGGTAGTCCTTCGCCGTGAGGTACCGGGCGTATAGAAGAGGGTATATTCGGATATTGTAAAATCTACTTTTTCTTCTTGCAAATACCTTTCTTGACTGGAGGCACCATGCAGAAGTAACAATTGCTGACATGATCTGTTGGTTCCCTCCACACCATTGGCACTGCAAAAGGCATAGATTTCCTTTCCCGATTCAACCACTGGCGAAGGTTTGTTGCACAAGTATTGCAGCATATGTGTGGGGCCCAGCTCTTGTCCTGATCTCCAATCTTACAACCAAAATAAAGGTGATAGGCTTTCCTAATCATGGCGGTTATAGCACGCTTTTGTGATGCAAAAGTCAATTCTCCACAAACATAACAGAAGTTATCTACACTGTTCACGCAATTACGAGGCATCTTTGTTCAAATTAGGCTGAAAAAAATTCAATTTCGAAAGCAAACACTAAAAAGAGTTTGACAAGGGTGCACTGTATGACTTCCGCGAATGAACTAATGCTGTGGCGTAATATGTAGACGCCTGTGACACATCGACGCCTTGACTCTACTGCGCATGCGCGTAGTTATATTTTTTTTTATTTTAATAAATTAATTTAATTACATTGCATTTTAATAATTTTAAATTAGGTAAGGTTAAGTTAGGTTAGTATTCCATTTATATTAATATCAAAAACATTATGGGAAGCAATATGTTAAAATGATCCAATCTATTTATTAATAAATAATTTACAAATACATAATGTAATAGATAAATTTAAAACTAGATTTTATTGTACATATATGTATATATTTACATTAATTTATTAAAATAAAAAAATATAACCGCGCATGCGCAGTAGAGTCAATGCGTCGATGTGTCACAGGTGTCTACATACTACGCGACAGATGCAGTCCAGTTAGTAGGGTGCAGGGTTGCCTGATATCTTTATAAATAGAGCCAAATTGCAATTTTAGGCATCATTTTCGTATTCAGTGACCCAAAATTAGTAAAGATTGACTACTTTTATTTCCGAAGCATTTTGGCTGTAGACCAGTGTAATCAGTGCCGGATTTAGGAGTGTGCGGAGTGTGCTGCCGCACAGGGCCCCCACATATTGGGGCCCCCAAATTTTTGTGATTGTCTAAAACAATTTAATTGCCGAAAAGCAAGCAGTCTTTCTGTAAATAATTTTTTTTTTTTTTCAATACAATTGTTTTTTTGAGATGTCTGTGTTCTAGTAAATAACGCTGGTTAAACTATTAAAAATGAACTGCAATGTCTGATAATATTAGTAAACTCATTAACCTAATTTTATGGACTGACTTTCCTTGCTGAAAAGCACGGAAAGTCTTTCTGTAAATAAATCTTTTTTTTTTAATAAAATTGTTTTTGAGATGTTTGTGTTTTAATAAATAAAAGGAAAACAAACAGGCTTCCACAGTTTGACCCCGCACAGGGCCCCCACAAATCTAAATCCGGCGCTGGGTATAATTACCGTTGTGTTTGAGAATTTTATGCATGAACACAACAAATTTAATATCTTGTCCAGCCACAGTTGTTGTCTATGACTTCCTGCAGTCGATGTGGTAGAGAAGCAACATGATTATATATCAGCTGTTGATTCCTCTTCAGCAATTCCCACTCACTAAATGTGTGTTGTAAAAGCTGGTCCGTTGTTCGTTCCTCTGCCTCGTCATTAAGCTAAACGGGGATAAATACTTGGTCGGGGATTTTGACTCCATAATTCTGAACAGGTGGTTCGTCACCTCAGAAAAACAAATTTTTATTTGCCAAACAAAACTCTCTCTCTCTCTCTCTCTCTCTCTCTCTCTGAATGAAATAGGGCATTTATGCGAGACAAAAAAAACTCAGGGCAAATAAAGACGAATATATAATTGATGTTAATAATATTCTTTCTTTTTAAAGTTGTTTGCATTTGTGATTAGTATAACAAAGCGAATTAGGTGCCTAATACAAATTGAAATAAATAATATTTATCCATGTTGTTTGTTGAAGTATTTCCCTTCCAGTTTGCAGAAAATCCTTACGTGATAGACAAAAAATGGATACCTTATTCGAAATCGGCGTAGTTGAACTATATAAGGGGTTCCAAAAAACCTTAGCCCCCCCATTTGCAGCTTACATGTTTACTTATATCGAAATAGTTTTTAGTGATTATAAAAATATATAAAATTCTTCATTTATTGCAGGTATTAAAATTACTCTAGCTGATAAAGTGATAATATAATGGCTTCTCAATTAATTCGTGATTCGGAGAGGCAACGTGTGATAGATCGCATACGAGCAATAACATTTCGGGAAGCTCGTGATGCTGGAGCCACCTTTATAACACGTTCATGGGTTGCCAAAAAGTTGCGAAGAAGTGAGGACTTCGTCAAAAGAAATTGGAATAAAACTTTGGATGAATGCGAAATGGATACAACCAAATCTGGGCGCCCAAATTTGCCACTCTCTCAGGAAACAAAGGACATCATTAGCACAGCTGTTTTTCCGCTTACGCGTACCGCTTTCAAACTTTCTAGAGAGATCGAAGTGTTGAGAGGAAAGATCGTTAGTGGTGAGATCATTCGACTGTACCGTCATAGGCAAGGTTTAAAGCCTTGGCATGAACTTCCAAAGCCAAGAAAAACTCAACTTAACATCGATGACAGAATGTGGTTTGCCCATTATCTTGAAGATTGGGATGTGGATGATTTCATGCATTTAGCTGTCTCCGATGAATTTTTTGTTTATGTAACACGTCGGCCTAACTACCAAAATGATCGAGTTTGGGCCACAACACCAGATGAAATCGATGACAATGAACATTATCGCGAATTATTAAAAAATCCAGACTGTGTTGGTGTGTTTGTTTTGTTCACTGCAAAGAAGCTCATGTGGGTGCTGAAGCCAAATAGTCAGAGTTGGGATGGACAGTATTTTTGTGATATTATTCTATCCCAGCATGTCATTCCTTTTCTAAGAAACCCAAACAATGTTATGGATGTCGATCAGGTCACACTTCTGCACGATAAGGCCCCCTGCTTTAAGGCATTAGCCACTCAACAGTTGTTGCGGAACCATGAGATCGATTTATTTGGAAATGAAGAATGGCCAGGAAATTCTCCTGACCTGAACGTCTGTGAACACATTGGATCAGTTATAAAGGTCAAGGTTGAATGTCTCTTGTTTCAAGAACCTGCAGCAAATCGATTTTCGAAGGATACAATGACGCAACACATTGAAACTGTTTTAGCAAATTTGCCTAACGATCAAGATCTATTCAAGTCACTTTTGGCAAGCTACCCAAAGCGAATTCAGGCTATTTTGGAAACCAATGGCGGGAACACCAAGTTTTAATTGTTTCTCGTTAAATGCAGGATTAAATTCTCTTTTGTAAGGTATGTTTAGCTTTACCGTACCTCTAATCGTTTAGGTCATGGATGGGGGCTAAGGTTTATTGGAGCCCAGTAAATCAGTTATTAGTAAGTTATCAGCTCTTACAAAGTTCTCATTGTCAGGCATGTATAATAATACATATTTAAATAGAGATACAGATTTTATTTTAATTGATTAATAATTTTATTAAAAGTGAACCTTGCATAATGCATATATATATATAAACTCAAAATTCACTTCTGAAAAAAGCTATCTTCACATTGTATATATATATATATATATATATATATATATATATAACCGTATGCTAAAGTCATTGTTGATGGAAGAAAATGTTAATGACCCGGTTAGGTTAGCTGCTCGCTGTTTATTATTGTGGTTGCCACCTCAGAAAAAAATGAATTTTTATTTTCCAAACAAAACTTTCTCTCTCTCTCTCTCTCTCTCTCTCTCTCTCACATCAGCCACACCCAAATTCACTGACAGCCAAAAGGAAAATCGCGAATCGAATATTGGGCTTCTGAGGGATAGTTACAATCGGGATACTTGCATATAAAAATGGGGCATTTTCGGCTGGAACTCTCAGCAGTTATTTTCACCAGTGAATAAACACACGCATCATGAACCGGTCACAACAATTTTACAATTTACCGGCTTTATATGAGGAAAACGACACTGATGCGTTGGCCCCAATTAGTTTTTTAACGCAACCGATCTGGATGGACTATTATCAACGCAAACCGTTACTAACATCTGCACTGATCCTGCTAATCTCATTGATCCAGCTAAAGACGCTACAGTCGGGATGTGATTATAAAAATTTATGTACCCGTATTTCTATTTTATTTTTTGTGTCCTATATTTATTCACGAACTTGTTATTTATTTTAGTGTTCCTGAGAATGTCATGAAGCGAAAACTCTCGAGCACCATTCTATGTTCTATTATGCGATGAAATGTCCTTTGAAGGTAAAATTTTATTACGCATTTGTTTCTCTGGGTATTAAGTATTTGAGGAGTGAATTTTGTTTAACAAATAAATACGTGCTAACTTAAAAATTTACAGAACGTTCTACAGGTAGGCTTTTAGAATTACTAAAACCTTAAAGGTAGGGATTTCCAGCGGTCGTGGGTTCGAGACCCGATGATGGTAGGCGATACGTAGTTAGCCTAGCTAGGATAAAAGTATTTCCGGCGGGGTAAATTAGTTACTTGTAACTCACTCTCGTCCAATATATATAAGCTTATATATATATATATATATAAACTGCAAACAACACAGTATAATTAATGTAAAGAACGACGCTTGTGTAGAAGAACGTTCTACACAAGCGTTGTTCTTTACATTAATTATACTGTGTGTTGTTTGCACTTAAAATGTATATATGTACGGCATGAGAAGGTGCCCCCTCAGGGCATTTGATTCCGCTCGTATGTAGGAGAATTACGAGTATTGACTAATCAAGGTCCTTGGTGAAGTGGTTAGCATATCCGACCTGCAATTGGATGATCCCGGGTTCGTTTCCTGGAAGGTATCTCGTTTTTCATTTGCTCGTTCTCCCTCCTCATCTTGTGCGGAACACTCTTCTACACAAGCGTCGTTCCTTACATATATATATATAAAGCATATATATATATATATATATTGTGTGTAAGTATATATATATATATATATATATATATATATATATATATATATATTACCAGTCAAAAGTTTAAGTACACCCTGAAATATTCATAAATTTAAAAAATTTTGTTAAAGTTTTTTATTTATTAACTAAGTTATCATGACAAATTCATAAGTACAAACACGGAAACTTAAATAACAAATTAGGACAATTTACAAAAGCAGTCTAAATTTTAGATTCATCCAAATAGCTTCCTCTAGCAGCAATTACAGCAGAACAAATTCGAGGCATGCGCTCAAAAAGAGAAAGAAGATAGTCTCGTGAAAGCTGCAGTCAGCACTCTTGTAAAAGTTCCCAGAGCTTCTGAGCAGTGGATGGCTGCTTGGCTTTCACTCGTCGATCCAGTTCATCCCACACTAGCTCCATGGGGACTGTGCTGGCCATTCCATAACTGTGGGCTGACGTTGCCTTTCTTTCTGCGTCAGGTAATTTCGAATCAGCTTGGAAGTGTGTTTAGGATCGTTGTCTTGCTGCATTATGAACTGTTGACCAACTAGTCGCAGTCCAGATGGGATGGCATCGCGTTGTAGAATGCTGTTATAGCAACGTTGGTTCAGTATTCCAGTGACTTTGTGGAGATCTCCAACTTGCTCCCTGCAAAACATGACACTGTTAACACAACACACTGCTGCATCATTCTTTCATGAGGTCTGCGCCGCACAGGTTATATATATATATATAATATATATATATATATATATATAATATATATACATACATACATATACATACATACACATATATATATACATATATATATATATACACATACACATAATATATATATATACATATATATACACATACATATACACACATATACATATACACATACATATACACACATACATATATACACATATACATACATATACACACACATACATACATACATAGATAGATAGTTTCAGACCAACAACGACCCTAGGATCCACTCATGGCTGGTCTACCTAACTGTATTCAAATTGTGTATTGTGCATGTCCTCCGTTGTGGCGGAGGGGACCTACAATTTTACGTGGGTTCGGAACCACAAAGCCTTAATTTTACTAACTTAAACAATACCCAATCTATCAACATATGCGTCTAATCCATTTTTAAACATGTTCATAGACGTGCTACTAATTACTTCTTCCGGCAAACTATTCCAGCTATTTACTATTCTATGCGTAAAAAAGTTTTTGGCAACTGCTGTCTCGAACCTTCTATTTATTTCCAGTCCAATTATATTGAGATATTTCGGAAAGCTATCTCTAGCTACGTTATCGAACCCATTCATAATTTTCAAAAACCTGGATTAGATCATCCCTTAGCCTCCTAGTCTCGAGTGTAGTCAATTTTAACTCCTTAAGTCTATCCTCGTACGACTTTGTCATAAGCGACGGAATCATCTTAGTTGCTCGTCTTTGAACTCTTTCGAGTTTGTCTATATCTTTTCGCATATGCGGATTCCAAAATCGGATCGCGTACTCCAAATGGGGTCTAACTTATGACTTATAAAGAGGAAATATAATATCGCGCGATTTGTACTCAAAATTCCGAGCTATCAAATCTAACACTTTGTTCGCCTTATTGACCGCTGCTGTACTTTGTTTCGCTACTTTTAAATCACCAGTGACTATAACTCCTAAATCTTTTTCCTGCTCTACGCTTGTTAAATCTTTCCCTGACATACTATACGCAAAATTACCGTTACGCGAACCTATATGCAAAATTTGCACTTATCGACGTTAAATCTCATTTGCCATGTGATTGACCAATGAACGATTTTATTCAGATCATTCTGGATTTTACCTCTATCTTCGTCATTAATCGCCCGACCACCGAATTTCGTGTCATCCGCAAACTTCGAAACTGTACTGACTAGGCCGACATCTAAATCGTTAATATATATAAGAAAAAGCAAGGGGCCCAATACAGAACCCTGAGGAACGCCACTCGTTACATTAGCCGAACACGATCCCGCTCCATCAACGAACACCCTCTGTTTCCTACCTCGCAACAACTCTTCTATCCAATTTATTACAACACCCCTGATTCCATGAGCCTTAGTTTTTTTCAATGAGTCTTTTGTGCGGTACGGTGTCAAACGCTTATTGAAAATATAAATACACTACATCAACCGCCCGATGACTATCGTAAACGTCAACCACGCTTTTAAAAAATCTAAAAGATTAGTTAAGCAAGATTTGTTTCGTCTAAAACCGTGCTGCGTATTTCTAACTAAGTTATGCAATTCTAAGTGTTCGACTATACGATCCGTAATTACTGATTCCAGTAGCTTACCTACAGCAGACGTTAAACTAATTGGCCTATAATTTCCAGCCGCACCTTTATCGACTTTCTTAAAGATAGCTGTTACATTTGCTAACTTGAAATTATCTGGTACGCACCCCTCAGAAATAGACGCATTAAAAATATTTGTTAGCGGCACAACAATGCTATCTTTTAATTGTATGGGATATATGGAATCCGGCGCCGGTGATTTACGCATTTTCATTTTATCAATATAGCGCATTACCTCCCCTTCACTAACCACAATATTATCCAAAATATTACCATTATCAAAATGTATTATGTCTATGACCGTAGGGATATTCGTTACATCTTCTATAGTAAAAAGTGACGTAAAAAATTCGTTTAGCAAGGTAGACATTTCCTAGTTTTCAGAAATTAGTTCTACGTTAACATTTTTTAACGACCCCAAGACACTTTTTACTGGGTTTCTATTGTTGTCGTATTGAAAGAATAGCTTGGTTTTTTTTTTTTTACCGTCACGAGCTATGTAGATTTCAAATTTGCGCTCGGACTTTTTTATTACACGCTTCGCTTCACGCCTTAGAGATATGTAGTTGTTTCGTAACCACAAATTGCCTTTATCGCACTTATGTAGCCTATAAGCCTTATCTCTACTCTTTATAATGTCTCCTACTCTAGAAGTAAACAACAAGGGCTTGTTGTTTACTTTCGCACGCTTAATTTTGTACGGTACACATTCCTCATTTATAGTCCTAAATACTGTTTCAAACGATTCCCACATTAGTTTTGCGTTGGAGATCCCCATTACGTTTTCCCAATTGACGTGTGACAATTTATTTCGAAATTTACAAAAGTCTGCGTGCTGGAAGTTGGAATTTTTGTCGAGTTAGCTGGTTTCGAGTGACTTACTGAGAGGACAAACTTTACCATATTGTGATCGCTATTGCTTAACGGTTCTATTACTTGAAGATCAGTGATTAGCCTATCAACCGTAGTTATTACTAAATCTAAAATATTGTCCAACCTCGTAGGTTCCCCAACCTTTTGAATAAGAAAGCTATCCTCGAGAAAATTAACTAAACGTTTACCTTCCGCATCTCCCGCATTGTATCGTCATTCACGTTGGCGCAATTAAAGTCACCCATAACTAAGGATTGCTCGCTACCTATTATTCTCTTTAGTTCACGATATAACGCTTCGTCCGTATCAGCTGTTTGATTAGGGGCCTATATATAACCGCAACAAGAAGTTTGAAATCGTTCAATTTAAGTTCTGCTATAGTCGAATCTATTGGTTCTGGAATTGTGTGCTTTACTTCTATAACGTTCGCAATATTATCTTTGATATACAACATAACACCGCCTCCTCGCCTTCCTATTCTGTTTTTAACAAAAAGTCTATAACCTCTAATTTGATACTCCCCTACAAAGTCACGTGTTTCAGTGCTAAGCCACGATTCATTTATCGTAATTAAATCATAGTCTTTACAAGCAATTAAAGAAAAAAATTCGTTTATTTTATTTCGTAGGCTACGAGCATTTAAGGATAGAACCTTGAAATTGTTTGTAATTGCGACACCTTCGCGAGTGCAGGGGAAATTTGTGGAAATTAGGCTAGGACCGTTCGAGTTACGGCAGCCTGAAAAGAAGACAGTATTATGAAATATTCTTCCTAAACGCGCAGCTCCAACGTCATTAAGATGAAGTCCATCTCCGAGGAACAAGTCTCTCCTGCCGTAGAAACTGTTCCAAAAATTCGCAAAATGCACTCCTTCCTCTTAGCAGAGAGACTAGGTTATTGTTGATATAGGTCGCCTTGCTGTAGAAATAGCTACGTTGGACAGGGGCGTACCTAAAGTATTTGGCATCCGGGGCGGATCCTTCCTTAGGCACCCCGCATAAATAATTTTAAATTTTAAACACACAGAAAAATATATTATGTTGGAAGCAGATTTTTAAACAGTACAGTACTGTCATAAGCAAATTGGAAATAAGAAAAATGCAGGACATTAAAAATTCAGTGAACAGGTAATACTGCATTTTATTTTATACAAAAAAAACAGGAAATCCAGTCTCAACGCTGAGCCTATTCTTCAAAGGTAAATATAGAGGATTCACAGTCTCTGCTTTCGAGCATTAATTTCTGCAAATTGATCAATGACCTCATCAAAATTCACCTTCTTTGCATATTCATGTTCAATTGAAAGTAAAGCCAGATTTGTCAATATTGTCTGACTCATGGTCGAGCGAAAGAAATTTTTTATCAATTTCAATTTGGAAAAACTTCTTTCACATGAAGCAATAGACACACAGACAGTCAAAAAGAATCTCAAACACAGTGACAAGCTTGGCAAAGATTCACAAAAATCCCATTTCACAATAAACTCCAGAAACTGCAATGCTGTCCATTTCTTTGCCTCTTCAACGCTGATTTTGGCAGCTTCCAAATGCCTGCGAAGTCTTCTAGTTTCCACACTGATATCTTCATCAGAGAATTCATCGAAAATCTGAGTCAAATTTGGAATATACTTCCCAAGTTCTTCTTCTTTTGCAACAACCAAAGTGTTTGGCTGAATAACAGCGAAGATTGACAGAATTTGATCCATTGCCTTAGAACGAATCTCCAATTCTTGATGAAAGCGATCAAGACATTCAAACATAGCTCTTTTTACTTCCTCTGGCAATGTGAGACCAGCATCCTTTGCCATCTCTCCTGGCATCCTTTTTCGGAGCTTTACTCTCCCTCTTCTCTCCATAGAGAAGTTTAGAGAGAGATTTAGAGCTTGAAGCTTCACAATGCACTCTTCAAGGCTGATTCCAACTGTTTGCAAATACTTTTGTGAGAGATTAATTTCTTCCAGGACTTCACACCAGAAAGAAAGGTAACTCAAAAAAGAGAAATCACATACAGCAGACAGCAAAATCTGAGCTAATCCTCTTGTGTCCACATTTTCTTTGGGATCGCACAGTACTTCAAGAGTTGAAGTCAGCTTTTTAAAATTTGCCTTCACTGGTTTCACAGCGTCATAATGAGCATTCCATCTTGCCTGGGAAAGTATTTTGACTGTCATGCCTACATTCTCCATCAGCACTTTCCATCGATGAGTTGAGACTGAAAAGGAGGAATAGACTCTCTCCAAGGTTCCAAAAAAAGTCACACATGAAGAAACGCTTCCAAATGAGTGCACTCCGCAAAGGTTCAGAGAATGATTTGCACAAGGCACAAACAAAGCCTTGGGATTAATCTCTCTGATCTTTGACTGAACACCACCATGAATCCCAGCCATAGTTGCAGCGTTGTCATATCCTTGACCAAGGCACAGGTTTATGTTCAGTCCATCTCTCTCCAGATGTCTCAGGATATCCCCTGAGCTCAGCAGCAGTCTTTCCGGCAATAGGGAAGAAGCCCAAGAATGATTCCTTTACTTCAACTTTGTCACATTCAATATGGACGTATCTGATCACTTCACACATCTGAGCAGTGTGGGACACATCAGGAGTGCTGTCAAAAAGAATCCCAAAATACTTTGCTTTCTTGATATCAGCCACTATTTTCTCTGACGTAATTCCCCAAAAGGCAAATGAACTCATTCTGAATCTTTGGAGATAAATACGAAGCCACTCTCCTCCCAGATGGAATAGAATGCTTAATCCTAACAAAATGTTCTTTCAAATCTGGATCATAATTTGACAGCAACTCTACCAATTCCATGAAGTTTCCTTTGTTTGCTGATGACATGTCCTCTTTGTGACCACGAAAAGGAAGATTCTGGTGAGCCAGAAACAAGGTTACGTCCAAGAGGCGATGTAAAATATCCCTCCATTTCTTTCTCTCCTTGTCCATTGTTGCTTGATGAACTTGATCAATGGTTTTTTGAAGCTTCAACCCTACTCCCAAGGTCTTCCATTTCTCCAGGCATGAGAGATGCTGCTCAGAAGCCTCATGGTCAGACACCTTTGGGTTTAACTTCAACTATGCTTGAAACCCAGTGACAAAGCTGGATGTTCCAATTCTTTTGTCATTAAGAGCAAACAGTCTGCAGCAAAAACAAAACAAAAAACTTTCTTTTGATGGAGAGTAAACCATCCATGTTCTCAAAACTTTCTCGCCATTTGGCAGAGCCTTATAGAACCATGCAGTGGTCAGCTGTCGACTCTTCCCTCTGGATTTCTCTCCTTGTCTTTGAACTGCACTGAAAGGTCCATCCCTATTTTGGAAGGGTTCACTTCCCCACTTAAAAAGATCAACTCTCAAGTCATTTGGAACCGGAATTGGCCAAGCAGCGACATCAGAATAAATTGAAAATCTATCCGTCTCCACTTCTTCATCAGAGTCTTCCTCCTGTTGGTGTGCACTTCTGCTGGCGTCTCCTTCCTCCATCAGTTTCACTGCTTTTAGAAGATGAATTGCCATCCTCCAATCCTTGCTCTCTCATTTGAATCATCTTGTGAAGATGCTTCTTGTATTTGCCCTTCAGATTCACCAGGCTGAATATCTTCAGGACTTTCTCCTACTGCACTTGATGTTGAAAGCGTCACATACTTCAAAATTGATCTGGACATTGCCTGAGCCACCTCTTCTCTTGCCTTCTTCATTTTTCTTTGTTGGAATCCACTGGGTCGATTTCGCTTCATAGTGGATTTTTTCTGCAAAATTTTAAAATCAAAAGGTATAAAGCATGAACATGCATAACAAACATGAACTATTATGACTTGAAATACATTAACTGAACAAATTGTCTGATTATTATTATTATATTTTATTTTTTTATTTTGTGTGTGTGTGTGTGTGTGTGTGTGTGGGGGGGGGGGGGGGGTTAAATGCAAACACGACTCCTAAAAACGCAGAAAACTATGAGCATTACTCAAAAACTAAACCACTGACAAAATGAAAATTAACAGTATATCCAGTAAATAAAGTAAAAAAAAATTATTACAACAGAAAAGCTTCAAACAAGTGGTTCTCAAACTTTTTCCAACCAGATACCCATTCAGTTATTAGATTTTCAACCCAGACAAGCAGAGACAATTAATTATCATTATTATTATCATTATTAATTATCATTAATTATCATTTATAAACACTTAAACATCACAACATCACTATGATACCACATTGTCAAAAATTACTGACACTGGTATAAGTACTGGTATAAGTACATTGTTATAAACACCAGCACTTCATGCTTTATCATAATTATTTAATGAAACATACTGTACCTCATGTATGTGGAGTCACAGTCTCAAGTGAACAAGACTTGGAATGTCAGTTGCAGCCATTGGCTATGCTCAGAAACTGATGACTAAAACGTCAACAAACGTTCGCCATTCGATGTAATTATCATCAAATATTTAATTTTTCGTTTGTAAATTTTGTATTGCCAATAAAAATAAAAATTTATTTTATAGTGGAAATTAACATTAAGCTGTTGTAATAATTCGAACATTTTTAAATTTTTTTCTTTGGCGAATTTTTCATTTGGTTTGAAAACTTGTACTGGTATTTCAACTCTCCCGATGGCACCTCCTCCTTGCTGTCACCCGGGGCGGACCGCCCCCCTCGCACGCCCCTTAGTACGACACTGACGTTGGATAATTCGAGGAAGTATACCTGTTAAAACAATCTTATTAGTTTTTTCCTTTAGTCGCTCTCGTAAGTCCCTGTACCTAGCCAGCAGCTCTTCCGATCTAGAATTTAAAACGTTATTAGTACCGACATGAATAACATACGTTGTGTCCTCAGAGGTTCCGTCTGTAAAATGGTCAACACTATTAGTTATATCCTCCACCCTTGCGCCAGGGTAGAAGTAACGGCGCCTACGACGAGGGTTTCTCCCACAGAATTCCTCGAGCTGCCCTCGAACAATGGAATCGCCAACGAGTCGTATTTCTGGTTCATCAGCATCTTCGAAACCTAAAACAGAAAACTTATTGTTTGTCATTACTGGTAGACAAGTCTTAGGTTTTCTCAATGAGACTCCATTACACATTCGAACGAAAGGTTGGGAACTAGGGGAAGAGAGAGGACTATTAGTACTATTTATATTATTCGTAGAAACTAAGGCAGGAGGGGTCGTAACTGGAGTCTCAAGGGATTCTAATTTTGCCGTCAGGAGCATCACGCTTTCTTCAAGCCTCACTCTGGCCTCCCTCTCACGTGCTAACTCGTTCCTCAGGACTTCCATGCTTAAGCACCAACTGCAAACTAACTGTTCATTATTATTAGCCATTGTAAACGCGTAAGCGGCAAATTTCCCGTCACAGCGACTGGAAGTACTTGAGTGCCATGCTCTTAATTAATTAAAAAACAAAAAACGAGCGCTTGGAAATTAATAAATTACAACGTAGGTCTACCACGTGCTTATTGTGCCGTCACCTGCGCAAACCCGCAAAAATGTTCTTGAAACGCAAAAACAGGTTCTTGTAATACAAATTTATACTAAATGAATATATACTTAATTAAGCTACCGACGAAAGAGCTGTAAAAGAAAAAGTATTAATAAAACTTCTGTTCGCTATTCGACCGACTTTTTTCTTACCGTTTTTCCTTTTTCCCACGGTGGGTGACCACATTCTACTTGATCCCCCGAAGGAAGGGAAAATGAACCGTATGAAACCTCGTTTTCTGATAGATTTGAAGAACAAAAAAGCCAAACAACGGAATTTCAACCTTATGAAACCTCGTTTAGTAATAGATTTGGGAAACAAACAAGGCAAGACACGTGCACTAGCCTTGGTTTAATCAAATACAGTAATGAATAAAGTCAATAAATGAAATATATTCGTTAATAAATGATTAGTAACACGAAGTAATTTAGTTAAGAAGCACCAAACACATTTTTTTAAAGGCACTTCAACGAAAACCACTTATTCAATTGGTAACACTGGACACTCGATAAAACACGTCTGTTCACAAGGAAAGATGATCATGAGGAAAGACTGATCAGTATATAATATAAAGACATATATATATATATATAATATATATATATATAAATACACAAATAATATATAT
>JAJOZX010003623.1:447500-488323 GCA_023014485.1 Bathynomus jamesi | reverse complement strand
GTTTATAAAGTCTTTCCCAGTAGTTGATTCTTTGCAGCCATCAATTTTGGCTGTGAAATTTCTCTGAATTTTTTGTCGTTTATTAATTTCTTCCTTAATATAAATATATATATTATTTAAATATAAACTGAAAAAATAAGAAGCATTACTTTAGTGCCAACCTTTATATATATATATATATATATATATATATATTATATTATATATATATATTATATATATTGGAATGAACTCAGAATGGTTCCCTGAGTTTTTTTTTATGATACACACAGACCGTGCATGGAACAAGGAACTCTTCTAGGAAAAATAAATTCACTATAGTCCGAATAAGTAATGGTAAATGACAAACACTATAGTTTTTTTCTTTTTCATGATGTTAGCCCGACGTGGGCAACGGGTCACTCGCACAGAGTCCCAAAAATATAGCTTCCCTCACCAGCTATCTGCAAAGCAGATAGGATCCAGCTTGGGGACAGGATCTAGGTTTAAAGCAGCCTAGCCCCGCTACATTTAGAACCTCAATATAAGCAAAAGACTCGCTGCCTTCACGTCGGAGTGAATATATCAAAGAAAAAGGGGTAACTATTATATTTTTAGCCTAAAACCAAAACTTAAACCTCAACTGGCAGAATTGAGCGTCCACTTTTCAAGGCACATAACATGTCCGTTTCATGATGGGAATGAACTCAGAATCATGAAACGGACATGTTATCTGCCTTGAAAAGTGGACGCTCAATTCTGCCAGTTGAGGTTTAAGGTTTGGTTTTTTTTGGTAAAAATATAATAGTTACCCCTTTTTCTTTGATGTATTCAATCCGACGTGAAGGCAGCGAGTCTTTTGCTTATATTGCGGTTCTAAATGTAGCGGGGCTAGGCTGCTTTAAACCCTAGATCCTGTCCCAAAGCTGGATCTTATCTACTTTGCAGATAGCTGGTGAGGGAAGCTATATTTTTGGGACCTCTTTGCGAGTGACCCGTTGCCGTTGCCCACGTCGGGCTAACTTCATGAAAAAGAGAAAACTATAGTGTTTGTCATTTACCATTACTTATTCGGACTATAGTGGATTTAATTTTCCTAGAAGAGTTCCTTGTTCCATGCACGTCTGTGTGTATCATATATACACCATATATATATATATATATATATATATATATATATATATATACTGGGTGATCCAGATAAATGGGACCCATAAAAAAAGCCAAATATTCTTAATATTTAATTCCTTTCATAAAAACTATATATCATTCGAAAGAGTAGAGTTACAAGTTTATTATGAAATATTTCTTTTTTAAAAATGACTCCTTTCAAATGTGCTCCATTAGTTGCCAAGCATTCCAGTGTTCTCGCTTGTAAGTTCTGCATCACTTTTGCAAGAGTGTGCGGTGGTATGGCCTGTATCTCATTTGTGATGGCGGCCTTCAATTCTTGCAAGGTCGTTGGGTTATTTCTGTAGACCCTACTCTTTAAATATCCCCAGAGATAATAATTAATCTAAGGGAGAAAAATCCGGAGACCTTGCGGGCCATTCAACGTCTCCAAATCTTGAGATTAACTCGCCTGGAAACGTTTGACGCAAAACTGCCATGCAGTTCCTCGTGGTATGGCAGGTAGCTCCGTCTTGTTGGAACCAGTGGTTTTCTAGACAAAGATCTCTTAATTTAGGAATAAGGAAATCGGTCAATATTTTTTCGTAGCGATCACCATTTACAGTGACCGTGTTTCCGGTGGAATCCTCGAAAAAGTACGGCCCTATGATCTGAGATGCAGTAAGACCACACCAAACAGTTACACGCTGACTATGCAACGGGACTTCGGTAATATTCAATGGATTTTCTGTTGCCCAGAAACGACAATTTTGTTTGTTTACAGTTCCATTCAAGTGAAAATGGGCTTCGTCTGACATAATCAAAGTTGCTAGAAAATTGGTGGTGTCATTTACCTTCTGTTGGATCCATTGACAGAATCGTCGTCTTCGTGCGAAATCTCCATCGTTTAGTTGTTGCACTGTTTGAATTTTACATGGAAAGAGCATTAAATTTTGCTTGAATATACGGTGTGTTGTTGTTCCATATCCAACTCCTAACAGCTGAGAAGCACGTCTGATGCTTATGTTAGGATTATCCTGTACAATTTCATGAGTTCTGTTAATGATCTCGTCTATCCTTGCTGTGCGCACTCTTCCAGTTGGTTTCTTTTTCCAATGCTGCCAGTTAGGGAAAAATTTCTGACACACCGACGGATTACTTTCTTAGAAGGTGATTTTGACATCTGAAAATTTGTCTTGAAAGATCTTTGAGCTGAAACTACACTTCTTCCATGCTCATATAATATTGCTCAGTTATGAAACGCAGCTGTTCCACAGTCCATGCAGTCATCTTGAAGGGTTAGTTTTAACTAACACTTTTATTTTGTTTTGTATCTTATCTTGTCTTGTATTGTCAAAACCTATACAATCCTCTACAAACTTGTAACTATCCTCTTTCGAATGATGCGTATGATTTTATAAAAGGACTTATACTTTAAAAGTTACAGGGGTTTCTTTTGGGTCCCATTTCTCTGGATCACCCTTTATATATATATTATATATATATATATATATATATATAATATATATATATATAATATATATATATATATAATATAATATATATAATGATTATTAAGTTATTAATTCGACATGCAGAGTATGCAGTCTCCACGTTGTCCGTATATAGCGATAAAGAAAGTAATAACTGAATGTTGACAAAATTGACGTCATGCCGGTGTAAGACTTGGAAAAGGATTTTCCTTCAAAATGTTTCCTACCTTCCCGCTTCCTCGTCCGATCCGGCGCCGACCGAGTGGCAAAGAGTATATACAGAATAGCAGTTATTATATAGGCCGTTTAGGTTGTTAGTTCTCATGTTCGAACAAACGTCACTCGTTATCACTTTCACTGAAACTTTCTCCCCGCCTCTTCACCACCGTTCCAGCATCGCGTAGAACCGAAATGAGAGACTCCAGTCAGTGTCCTGAATTCATTCTGTGAAGTTTAAAAACAAATAAAACAGGCTTCTCCCTTCTCGAATTTAGTAATTGAGGAAGGGAAGAATTTCAGCAGGCCGGATGGTAGGCTCGCATAGACTGTAATTAATTTGATACTGTATATCTATATAGTTTTTCATTCGCGAATTTTTCTGTTTTTTGTTTTTAAGGTTTTAGTCGATCTGATATCGCATCAGCCAACTTGACACCTGTAATTTAAAATGAAGGTAAAAGTAATTCACGCAAGTGATGTGGATGTTATTTGCTTTCTTTTTTTTTTTGTTTCTCTTTATCTGACTCTCTGACTATCTCTCTCTATCTATGCATATTTTTAAATCTATCTATATATGTACTTGTAAGAACAAATAATGTGATTAAGTTTTATCTAAATTTCTTTAGAAATAGTGATTAGAATTAATCAATGATATATATTAGAAATGTCTTCATATTTACTGAATTTGCAGACATTCTGCAGGATCTGCAGACAAAGCAGTTGAAAATAAATAAGTGCAGGATTGTAAATAATGAAAATTAAAGTGCGTAGGTTCAAAACGAATCAAAGTCCCATTGCGATGAAAGGGTGTACATTTAGATTTGAGGGCGTAAAGCCACAATGAAAATTGAATTTATTAAAGCACACGCTTTCGACCTACTCTATACTCGGGTGCTCATTAGGTACGCTAGGAAGAAAGTATTGAAGCAGGTCAATAAATTGAATTTACTTTAACGATAACCTCAAAATTCTAATTAAATATGACAGTAATATGACGGTAAAGCGTTTGATAAACACTATTTACTTCCTGATCTCGAACAAATCAGGTTTCGAAAATGGATATCAAAAGCACTGAATATTTACTCTTCTCTGAAAATCTGTTGGAAGACGTAGTTTTTACATGAATTCTTTTGAAATCGAAAGTGGTCATGCTGCTCTTTATTAAACGTTGCAGTCAATTTACTTATTCTTTTGTTATTATCAGACTGTTTCACGCAAAGGTTAACAGTAAATAGTACCGTAATAAGTTCAGTCAAAAGGAATAAAGAAAGTTAATTCATGGTACTAGGCCTAATATTTAACTTGTATAACCAAATTTGACAATGAGCGAAAGGGAATACTTTTATGAATCCTTTGGATGGAGCCTTTCAGTAAAGGACGTTATGTAGCAGGATCTTTAGAAAGTGTCTAAATGAGGTATTTAATGTTGCAAACAAACGTCATGAGAATAAGATATGAGATATAACATTGTATATATGCATATGTGTATGGGATGAATTTTACACTTAAACACGTGAAATGAATGAATGATGCAACCCCATAAGGACCTGACGAGGTGTATTGCTGAATATACGAAAGATCTTGGAATAATTTTTTATTTTTCCTTGTGAATTTGCATTATATATATATATACAGGGTGAGTCAAAAGTCTCTGGAAACATGGGAACTATGCTTTTCAATGCAAATATACATATACATATTTGCATTGAAAAGCATAGTTCCTACGTTTCCAGACTTTTAACTCACCCTGTGTGTGTGTATATATATATATATATATATATATATATATATATATATATATATATACACAGTGTTATACCAAATCTTGTTCGAATGACGTTCAAAGAAAATGTAAAAGGATCAGTAATCGTAAAAGAACGTTTAGAAAGGGAAAGACAAAGGATTGATAATTTTATAAGAACAAAATTTGGGTTTAATCTAATCTTTTGAACAATTATGATTTAACTCCATAAATTTAAATTAATTAAAATGACGAATTAGTATTCCTTGACAAATACTATTTGCTTATTTGAAATGTATTTTCAGTCATATTTTATTACTTTAAATTCGTATGTATTATGTTTGTATTAACATCGCGCATGTTTTGAGTGAGATAATGATCTATTTTTGGACAGGAGAGTATATGATTATAATGTGTGCGCAATTTGAGTATGTCACATACATATGCGCATGTGCGCACGCACACAGGCGTTTTATATACAGGGTGTTTCAGGTCTCGACCCTAGAAATATGGAAATTGGCGGAATTACTATGACAAATTTCAAATACCAAATACAAACTACAAATTCCACCAATTTCTAGTGTCGACCTGAAACACCATATATATATATATATATATAGAAACGACGTAAGTATAGAGGAGTGTTCTGCACACGAGGAAGAGAAATAACGAACAAATGAAAAATGAGGTGACTGCCCGGGAATCGAACCCAGGATCTTCCGATTGCCGGTCAGATATGCTACCACTACACCACGGGCCTCGATCAGTCAGAAGTTGTAATTCTCTTACATAGGGCAGAAACCAATGCCTTGAGAGGGCACCCTCGCAAATCGTGAATATGTACATTTAACTGCAATGACCACGAGGGTGCCCTCTCAAGGCATTGGTTTCTGCCCTATGTAAGAGAAATACAACTTCTGACTGATCGAGGCCCGTGGTGTAGTGGTAGCATATCTGACCGGCAATCGGAAGATCCTGGGTTCGATTCCCGGGCGGTTACCTCATTTTTCGTTTGTTCGTTATTTCTCTTCCTCGTGTGCAGAACACTCCTCTATACTTACGTCGTTTCTATACATTAATATACTGCGTGGTCATTGCAGTTAAATGTGTATATATATATATATAATTTAGGGTGATTCAAAAAAATCAAAGTTTTTTTTTAATTGTTCAACCTGTATTTTTGTTCCCTATGACAAAAAAGTAGTGTATGCCAAATTTGGTGAATTTTAAATAAAATTTACTATGTGCTACCAGGCGTCAAAGTTTCCCTCTTTTTCAATTTGTTTGTTTTTACAACTTATGATTTTATGTTTAATTGTTTATATTTCAGAATTTTTAATTAATGGTTTATATACTAGCTTGCTTTTAAATGTTGCTTGGAACTCGTAATTTTGATACCAATTAATCGATTATGGAAGCTAGGCCTAACTCACCATCACCCAGTTGCTCATTTGGGAGAAGTTCTACAAGAAAAGAAACTGAAGTATGGCTAATTGGGCAGCCCTCTGCAGTACTAAAAACATCCGTATTACCATCAGAGAAGGAAATGATGGCTCTCTTCATGCACTACAGAAATATTAAAAGCAAGACATTAGAGAATCATGCTGCTCTACTGCAGATGATGTGCTAGCAGTTTGGAAAAAAGCAGGAATACCAGCAAAACAAAGAATACATGTAGTAGATAAAATTCAAGGAATACTGAAGGAATGACAGCTGCTTAAGAAAAACAAAGCAAACAAATTGAAAAAATCACAAAATTTAAATAATAAAGAAGAAAAATGGAAAGATAAACTGGAAAACTTATTTGACATTGCTCATGAGAATGCTATGCAGCTTATAAAAATAGAAGATGATAAGAAATTCTTGAAAATGCAACGTGAGAAAGGACGTCATGGAAAAATGGGTACCATTGATAAGGCTGTTACTAAAAAAGAGCAAAGAGCAGCAGAAAAGCAACAAGCAGAAGAAGAGATCAAAAGAAAGAAGAGTGAAGAGGCTGTCATAGTGTCATACTCACCAGTACATCATCAGAATCAGAGGAGAGTGAAAGTGATGGATCTGGTTTCTGTGCTGCACAACCTTCAACATGGAAAAGTAAGGTTGGCAAACGTAGAAAATTGTTTGATGATAAATTATTAGGAAGTCTTGATGTTGCAAAATTGAGTGACAGAAATGCGTCTCTTTTTAATGCAAACAATCAGACATCGCTTGAATGGGACATCTGCGAACAAATAAAATGCATGTGTTTCAATACAACGGCAGCCAATACTGGTCCTAGAAATGGTGCAGCTATTCTTCTAGAACAAAAATTCGACAACGATTTATTGTGGCTGGCATGTCGACACCATATATTTGAAATTATGCTGGAAGCTGTTGTTTCAGTCTTTATCACCATCTTCTGGCCCAGATATAGTCCTTTTTAAGAAGTTCAGAGAAAATGGTCAAGCATTATAAGGAGGACTACGAGACAGCATTATCAGATCCAGATATCTATGAAAATATCATGACATCAAAGATGACATAATTATATTTGCAAACAAATCAACTAGATACATTCCAACCAAGAGACGATTTACCTAGAACTATTGCAGTTAACAATTATTTTTTTGGGAGGTGAACCAAAAGGTGGAATCAAATTTAAACATCCAGCGGGACTTCATCGGGCTAGGTGGATGGCCAAAAATTACATATTTATTAAAAATGTTTATGTTCAAATCTCAGTTCAAATTTCAGTAAAAGACAAAAAGGACTAAAAGACATCTGTCTATTTGCTACTCGGTTTATATGTAAAGGCATGGTTTACAGCTCCTGTGCCATCTTGCGCTCCTCGTCTTGCCTCAGGAATTATTACAGAATCTTGTAGTCTACAAACAAATAAATGACACAATTGCATTTGTTGCTATTAAAAAACTGTTAGGTCACCTCTGGTACCTATCAGAAGAACTGGTAGCCTTGGCCTTTTGATGATGAAGTGCCTACTGAAACGAAAAACAAAATTGTAAAGGCCTTGCAAAATACAACAGAAACTCTTCCTGCAAAAACGGGCTTTTCTAGATCCTGCACTTATTCCAACGAAGAATTAGAAGATTTTGTCATCAAATACTCAAAGATTCTTTACAATAACAGAATTTAGTTCAAAATTTTAACTCAAAGATGCTAAAGAATGCATAATGATGAAGAGTATAACTCCGCTAAGAAATCTATCAAACAGTGGAAAGTCGTGAATGATATAGCGGAAAGAGGAGTAAAATTAATGGATGAATATAATAAAATACTAACACATGACGAAGATCAAAAACAATTCTTGCTACAAGTAGTGAAAAATTACAGGGCTGTTTACCCTGATAGAAAGAAAGAAACATTGATGAAGTAAGGACAGCTAATGTCTCAAATATCATGCTAGTTTAATTATGCATGCTTGTGGTTATGGTAGGACCTACGGGGGAGCTTTCCACATTAAAAAAAAGCAATGCGCCTTGTACTGTACCCGCTGGGTGGTGTGGAAAAATTTGACAATTTGAGTCGTTCTGTCAATTTTTAATTGCTGGTAGCAACCCGTTAAAAATTAAAAATTTGCTAAAATATTTTAGGATAGTTGTTTTTATGCTGAAATGAACCATTTAAAGGGTTGAACACATTAAAATATATAAAAAAAATTTTTACCCCCATTTTGAATCACCCTAAATTTATATATATATATATATATTATATATATATAATTGGGACTACACTCATAGAGTTGATAATACACGCATCATCTCGTAACATTGCACTTGTGAACTTTCAACACCGTTTGACATTTGCTCTTTGGTGCGAATCGCCTAATTAGAAAATTGGTCTGTTAAATTTAATCTATAAATAATGAGATTAAAGAGAGATGATTAACAAAAACATGAGTAAACTTTTGTAAGATGATATAAAGGACTTTTACTTCTACTTTCTGTTCGTATAACTGTTAATATAATTAACCAGTTTTAACCAAACGAAATCTGTACGTGCGACAGTTTTGGAACTGAGATACGAGTCTTAAAAGTTAAAAATCTGGTATGAGTAATTTTATGATTGTAGTTAATACGCATCGCGAAGTTTTTTTGTTTTGTTAAACATATTTTATAAGGAAATTAAAGATGTTATACGCAGTTCAATGGTGACCTAATGAAGCGTCTATCTATCAAAGAAAGTTTGTAGGTCTCTCATTGGTATTGCGTAGGTCGACAGTTCCTTATTTTCTCTCACCGCGACGTGGGTGGGAGAAGTGCTTTCTCTCTCTCTCTCTCTCTCTCTCTCTTCTCTCTCTCTCGTTACAGATAATGAAATTATAACAGCGGAAACCTTTTAAAATTGATAAAGATACGCGATCAGTAGGAGTGAAGTTGACTTCCATTCAAATGAGTTTGAAAGAGAGAGAGAGGAGAAAAGTTGAAGGAAATGACTCGGTCCACCCCCTTCCTTTTGACATTCAGGCGGTGTTAAAATATTTCTCTCAATTTGATTCTCTTATAACAATTGCTCTTCATGCGTATACAGGGTGGCCACAAAGTCCCTTTGCATGAAAAACAAGGGCAACATACAGATATGCTGTAATTTCACCGCAAAGGGACTTTGTTTGCCATTCTGTAGTTTCTTAATGGGTTGGGTGTCATGACTATTATGAAATCATACGAGGAATTCGTTCATCATTCGTGTAAATCTTCCTAATTATTAACGAAAGAAAAAAAATTTGCATCATTCCATAAATTTGTACATCATCAGAATAACGGGAATTGCCTTCTTATGCCAAAGGGTAACTTACGAAAGTTGAAATACAACTTTCCTTTGCCCTCACGTTAAAAGAATATATATATATATATATATATATATATATATATATATATATATATATATATATATATATATCCTTTTTACTTAACCTCATTTTTTTACTCTAATCATTGTTTTCCACACACACACACACACACACACACACACACACATATATATATATATATATATATATATATATATATATATACTGTATATACAGGTGGGGCAAATCCAACAGTGAAAGGGGTCATCATTGCATTGGCGCAAAAGTTAGGAGTCAAAGGTTATCATTGCATAAATTATACATTTTTTTACTAAAAAGGTAATTTCTATTTTAAAAATAGTGACAGCCCGCGAACGGAAAATATCCATTCTCTGTTACTTTTGCGCCACCCTGTATATTGAACTAAATGATAATGAATTGTGAGTCTATGATACAATAAGATCCTTCATTCATTTGCTTCCATAAGTGAAATTTTCCTAATTTTAAAGGCAATTTAACACATTAAAAAATGGAAGATACGTGTGTCAAAGAATAAAGTATAGGAAAAATTTACTGTTCTCACTATGAGCAGTTTACTGTTCATAGTGAAATATGGAAGTTTACTGTTCTCACTATATGGAAAGTTTAGAGAAGTTTACTGTTCTCACTATTGGAAATGAAAAGTTTACTGTTCATATAGAAAGTTACTGTTCTCACTATATGAAAAGTTTATAGTGAGAAGTTTACTGTTCTCACTATTGGAAATGAAAAGCTTACTGGTCATATAAAAAGTTTACTGTTCTCACTATTGGAAATTAAAAATTTATTGTTCATATGAGAAGTTTTGTGTTCATATAAAAAGTTTACTGTTCTCACTATTGGAAATGAAAAGTTTACTGGTCATATAAAAAGTTTACTGTTCTCACTATTGGAAATTAAAACTTTATTGTTCATATGAGAAGTTTAGTGTTCATATAAAAAGTTTACTGTTCTCACTATTGAAATGAAAAGTTTACTGGTCATATAAAAAGTTTACTGTTCTCACTATTGGAAATTAAAAATTTATTGTTCATATGAGAAGTTTAGTGTTCATATAAAAAAGTTTACTGTTCTCACTATTGAAAATGAAAAGTTTACTGGTCATATAAAAAGTTTACTGTTCTCACTATTGGAAATTAAAAATTTATTGTTCATATGAGAAGTTTAGTGTTCATATAAAAAAGTTTACTGTTCTCACTATTGAAAATGAAAAGTTTACTGGTCATATAAAAAGTTTACTGTTCTCACTATTGGAAATTAAAAATTTATTGTTCATATGAGAAGTTTAGTGTTCATATAAAAAAGTTTACTGTTCTCACTATTGAAATGAAAAGTTTACTGGTCATATAAAAAGTTTACTGTTCATATAAAAAATTTATGTCTCACTATTGAAATGAAAAGTTTAGTGTCATATAAAAAAGTTTACTGTTCTCACTATTGGAAATTAAAAATTTATGTCATATGAAAAGTTTACTGTTCATATAAAAAAGTTTACTGTCTCACTATAGGAAATGAAAAGTTTACTGGTCATATAAAAGTTTACTGTTCTCACTATTGGAAATTAAAAATTTATTGTTCATATGAAAAGTTTAGTGTTCATATAAAAAAGTTTACTGTTCTCACTATTGGAAATGAAAAGTTTACTAGTCATATAAAAAGTTTACTGTTCTCACTATTGGAAATTAAAAATTTATTGTTCATATGAGAAGTTAGTGTTCATATAAAAAGTTTACTGTCTCACTATTGGGAATGAAAAGTTTACTGGTCATATAAAAGTTTACTGTTCTCACTATTGGAATTAAAATTGTTCATATGAGAAGTTTACTGTTCATATAAGTTTACTGTTCTCACTATTGAAAATGAAATTTACTGTTCTCACTATTGAAGATTCAGTCGTAAGTTTTCAGATTTATAGTTAATATTCACATTTTTTTCCCTTTAAGTTTGTATCCATGCCAGGGGTCTGAAATGTATGGAAGTAGCATTAGCACTATTGCAGCTGGGTACCCCAACCCAACAAATTCAATTATATTAAACAAAAAATTTAAAGGACAAATAAAACAAACAATTCATTCTATGGGATATAATGCCAGGTTTGGTTAAATGAATGCCCGGTTAGGGTCAACTGTACGCTCTTGACGATTGGTTAGGTTAAGTTGTGATATTTTCGTTAAAACTAATGAAAATATCACAACTTAGCCTAACCAATCGTCAAGAGTGTACAGTTGACCTAACCGGGCATTATATCCCATAAAATGAATTGTTTGTTTTATTTGTCCTTTAAATTTTTGTTTTAATATAACTGAATTTGTTGGGTTGGGGTACCCAACTGTAATAGTGCCGTAGCATTTCCAAATTTCAACGTGGTGTGTGTGTGTGTGTTTTTGTGTGTGTGTGTAGGCAACTGGCATAAGTGAGGTCGAGTGTGAATCTTAATTCACAGATGTAGTGGGGTAATTTTTTGTGGGGTAACACTTTTGTTACCTCGAAACATTTAAAAGATTTTTATAAAAATCTAAAAACTTTTTTATTGTCTGTAAACAAAAGATATGTTGGTCCTGATTAGGTTAGAGTACGCTAGGTTAGGTTGGTTAGTTAAGGTTTGATTAGGCTAGGTTAGTGCGTACCTCCCTATTTAATGGACTAACAGAAACCATCTTTCGAACCCTCTCTCGGCTCGATGGCAATAAGGTTAGGTTTAGTTAGATTAGGTTTTGTTAGTTTTATAGATGTTTGGGTTTGAAAAGATCGGTACCTCGTTAATGTCGGGATGTGCACACGTGTGTGTGTGTGTGGTGTGTGTGTGTGTGTTCTTGGCTATCATAAGTCTACACGACAATCTTTAGGATACGCACCGAGGTTATTGCGACAGGAGGGTGCAGGGAGTGACATCAGCGGTGTCGTTATAGTTTCACACTTATGTTTTTATTGAATATCATTAAATATTATAGATAAAAAGGGAGATAATAAAGATTAGGTTTGATCAGGTTAAATTACGTTAATTAGGTGAAATGTCACCATCTACAACTGAAAATATGAAAAACATCCAGGTTTTATACGTAGCCACAGCTCGCTCTGTGTGTGGGAGGGGAGGGTTGAGTTAGTCTTGGGGAAAGTATGTATGTCAAGACTCAAACATTGTGTCCTCAAAACATAAAATTTTATATATATATATACACCTTAGCCAACTAGTGTCGGGTGGGGGACACCACTTTTTATATTAAGTTTCCATATAGAAAAACAAAATTCCGCAAAGCATCATTCCGCCCAAACACCCATTCAGGGTACAAGCAGCTCGCAGCATCACTGACAAATATACAGAAAGGATCAACACACTAACGAGACTTCCGGATGTACAGTTTATTACAGCTTAATAATAATATAACTGGCCACACATTACATAAGCCACACATTACATAAACCACACATTACATAAGCCATACATTACATCCATATAGTTTAAACAATGTTGGCATTAACGTTTAATTTTGTATTTTTAGTGACAAGTAGTTTAATTATGATATTCTTATCTGAATATGCCGTTCAGAAGCATGACACCTTTTCAGGCTGTACCGAAAGAAATAATACATAAATTAACTTATTATATTCACAGAAGTAATCCTATTTGTACAACAATTACATATGTGTCCTTATCGTTTATAAGGATTGCAGCAAACGAACCCTTCGGTGTTATAAGATCCGGGTGCATATATATATATATATATATATATATATATATATATATATATATATCAGTAGTTTATTTTCTGAAATTTACGTGCTTGTGATCATTTAAATCAAGATCTACGATATTGTGATTATAAATAATTATAAAATTTAAAAACAAAAATATCCAGGAACCTCTTCATACCGGTTAAAAATAGGGTGGGGGGGGTCTTTAATCTCGATTTCTCGTCAATGGAGATAGCGGTTTACCTCGCAGTTTATAATATATATATATATATATATATATTATATATATATATATATATATATGTCACTCTCTCGCTAGAGGTAAACAAACTCTTCGTAATACTTTGAACAAAAATGGTCTGTTTATTCAAAACGTTTCGCCAAATAAGTGTTCTTTCTCAAGTCATATACAGGAAAAATGTTTTATTAATTTTGTTTAAATATAATAAGAAATCTTTAAAAGATTATTATTTATAGAGAGAGAGAGAGAGAGAGAGAGAGAGAGAGAGAGAGAGAGAGAGAGAGAGAGAGAGAGAGAGAGAGAGAGAGAGAGAGAGAGTCGCCAATCGAGTTCATAATGTATGTCAACGAATTCGATAGAGAATTTTGCCTATTTTCATCATTTATAATTAATTTTCAATATTTGTATTGAGCACTAAAGAGTAGGTAATTTGCTTTCTAATGCTACACCACAAAAAAAAAAGATAAAGTTTACAGTTTAGGATGCTTTTAAAATTTCTAAAACACACACACAAATATACAGTATATACAGTGTGTGTATATATATATATATATATATATATATATATATATATATATATATATATATATTAACTGTGTGTGTGTGTGTGTATATATATATGTGTGATGAATTTCACAATTAAAGACGTGAAATGATTGAATGATACAAACCCATGAGGAAAAATAAAAATTATTTCAAGGCTTTTCGTGTATTCATAAGTATTCATTCCCTGACGAGATGTACTTCTGAATACACGAAAGGCCTTGGAATCGTTTTTCTTTTTCCTTTTGAGTTTGCATTATATACAGGGTGGGCCAAAAGTCTGGATCCATAGGAAAATATTTATTTTAATACATAAATTACAACAAATGGTAAATACTTAAAATGAATATCAACTTTAACTCGTAAATGCGTATCCGTGATACTGTACAGTGGTTCGTACTCCAGTATAAACAACAAATTATAACAAATGCTCAAATTGGCGGCCTCTGACATCGAGACACTTAGGGATGGAATTTATGATTTTTAATAATTCTTCGAATTGACGTTCTCGAGATGCGTGTTTCATTTTATAATCTTCTTGTTGACTTTACTGGACTATTCGTTAAAGTTTCACATACCATTGCAGAGGTATTTTCATCAGTTGCAGTTTTTGGACGACCAGAACGCCGTCGATCATGTACACTTCCTGTTTCTTTGAAACGTTTAAGCAACTTGCCAACAGTCGCATGTGTTACTGGATGCTTATCAGGATGATTTCTATTGAATTCGGTAGCAACTTCTCTGTGTGTAGCGCCCTGTCTTGCGTACATGAGCACAAGTTCTACCCGGTCTTCTGTTGTTAGATTCGAAACCATTTCTGGGCTGAAATAAAAAAGTATTTGAGTATTTATACTGGAGTACGAACTACTGTACAGTATCACGGATACGCATTTACGAGTTAAAGTTGATATTCATTTTAAGTATTTACCATTTGTTGTAATTTATGTATTAAAATAAATATTTTCCTATGGATCCAGACTTTTGGCCCACCCTGTATAATGGAACGGAGTGTGTTTTGCAGTGGAAACCACCTCACTCGAATAAGGAACAAGATGTATTATGTAAACATTTAATGTTCAAAGCTTTCCACATTATCTTACGTTATCTTTAGTGATAAAACCAGAAATAAATAGGATTAAAAACCAAATGTAAAGCTAAAACAATTTTAAATATTGACAAATCACCAACACTACAAACTAAAAATTAAGATAATATTATAAAGTTAAACAATACAATTAAAACCAATAAATATTGTAAATAAAATTCATAAAAAGGGGAGAGGGGTTTTCCTTTGCGAGGATAGAGAGGAAAGTTAAGTAAATAATATTGTAAAATAATTTTGGGGTGGGTGGGAGGGGGCTGGAGAACATTATGAACGAACTGTAATTTAAAATATTACAATTTTAAAATATATAAAACTTAAGGGAAAAATATCGGGTACGAGTTACTAACAGTAACTTACAGTTACAGTATTTACAGTTACAGTAACTTACAGTTACAGTACAATTACTTACAGTAACTTTTCGAGATACAGGCAAAAAAAATTATTAGGTTATTTTATTATTTTTCATTTTAATTTTTTTTTTTTTATTATTATTAATTTTTTAATATTTTTCAAGCGATAATCTTGTTACAATTTGAAGGACGGAAAAGGAGAATATATGATGGTTTTAGGATGAAGTTAGGACTGAAAAAGGTGGTATTATTCTTACACCATTGTGCCTGAAAAGAGTTGAAAGTGGATCGTTGTAAAAATTACCTTTATCATTGTTGAAATTATCAACATTTTCAATTGAAAAGGATTAGGTCAATTTCCTCTTAGTTTTAACTGTTATGAGTAACTGAAGGTCCCAATTATTAATATCAATTGAATGATTTGAAATAGGCCTAGGTTGATGATGTAAAGCCGAATTAGGGTCGCTGATTCTAAGACTGTATTTTTGTTTATAATTTCTGTCAGCAAAATTATTAGTTTCTCCAATATAAACTTTGTTACAATTTCTACATGATACTTTATAAATTCCGGCATTATCAGAGGCAAAAACCAGGCTTGTCGTTACGAAGGAAATTTCTTGTGGTGCAATTTATGTAAGTAACCAGATTAGGGGAATTACTTAAATTCTCTCTTATCAAATGACATTCAGTAGGTAAAAAAACTAAAGTCCTTGTTTATTCTCGAGATATTTGTAGAATATTGTTTACAAAGGAAAGGGGATAAGTAGGATAACCCAATTCAGCGAAAGCATACTTGATAAATTTAACCTCATTGTCCAAAAGGTGAGGATTGCTAAAGAATGGGAGGAATACCAATGTACATTATGTACTTGAATGCGTATTTTTTTAAAAACATTAAAAAAAGGTTTATTTTTTGAGCCTATAAATAAAATATCTAAAAAAGGAATTTGTAAATTTTCGTTTTTGAGTGTAAATTTAATGGATAGTTAAATGTCATTCAATTTGTTAATATATATAATAGAATATATATATATATATTTTTTTTTAATAGAATAACACGCATGAGCACGCGGGATTCTTGTATAAAACAAAAGTGTCCCACCAGGATTCGAACCTCCTGAGTAGGAGTCGCAAGCAGTACCATCACACTACGACTGGGTAGTAAATTAACGTAATCTATTGTATTTTAAGTGATCGGAGAAACAACGCTTTCGCGTCCAGCTAGCAGCTGTATTGACAAGCAAACAGGGGTCATTGTACTGACGAGGCTTCTGTTCGTGATTCATCACCACCGAAGCAACAATACTCCCTGTTAGCTTAATCCAAAGAACATCCAAATCCGTATTCGTTTTCGTGCAATTTTCGTTAGTTTTTATTGCAGACACGTCCAGTTATTGACAGTTCTGGTGCATGATTCTTCAGGAGCAAGATGCCCCACAAGTTTTTTTCCTTCCTAAGGCAGCATAAATTTACCCGTATCACTCACAATCATACTCGTACTACCTCAGGCTTGCTTTACGCAAACTGGACCTAAAACCGCAAGTATCCGCAATCGCAAACCTTTCGTATTCAGGTCTTTTAACATATTCTGTTTTTTTATCATCATAAAAATGTACTCGTTTTTCCTTCATTGAATCGCGTCATTCAAAGATCCTAGTTTTCTAATTTACCCTGTTAGCATTTAAGTTTAACTTAATGAATCGAATTTACTAGGGGTAATAGTTGTTATATATATATATATATATATATATATATATATTATATATATATATTATACAGGGTGGCCCATAAGTCCCAATCGGTTATAATCAAAGCGAGAATCCATCTAGCGGAGCTCACACTGACCTACTCGATTACGAAGGAAAGAATATTTGTCGAGATGGTTTAGTTTTGCACTTTGAATAATCAATAAATATCTCTAAACTTGAAGAAGGAAACCACTCTTTAGGAAGACTCAAATTTTTATTTCTTTAACACCAATACAGTTTTGGCTCATCGCGAGCCCTTGTCAAATGGTAAACTTGTCAATTTCTAAACTTATTATAAACTTTTTACTTTGTTTGTGTTTTTGTATTTTCGCTTTAATTATAACCGATTGGGAGTTATGGGCCACCCTGTATATGCAAATTCAAAATGGAATGAAACTTCATGCGTAAATTTAAACTGAAATAAAACTTAAAAAAGAAGTTATTTAAAAATACAAGTTGGTTTTTATATATTTTTAATAAGAGCCCAGTAAAGCCTAAAAGTTTAAGGGTCAAATAAAATAAAATAAATAGTCCAGCTTCGCAATTATTTATATTATTGTAAATTGTAAAAGCAAATGTATTTATTCTATTATTAATAAAACCAAATTGTATTTGTAGACTCAACACGGGAATACACTTTATTTGTATACTGAGAAAAGGAATAAAGTTTAAAGATTGAATAACACCGAGGTTGAATAACCTCTCCAAAATTAACAACCAACAATAAAAATTCCTGCGGAAAATTTTTAATATTTTTATGGCTTTATCTTTTTTTTTTTTTTTTTTTTTAAATTTTGTCGCTTCGCTACGATTTCAATATTTCTTTAGTGTAACTCTTTAGAATGTAATTTAGTTATCTTCTTCTTCTTATTATTATTATTATTATTATTATTATTATAAGTATCACTGAATTTTATCACCACTATTGTTGTCGTTTTTATTATCCTCTCTCTCTCTCTCTCTCTCTCTCTCTCTCTCTCTCTCTCTCTCTCTCTCTCTCTCTCTATATATATATATATATATATTATATATATATATATATATATATATATTATATAACGTACGAGTACCTTGGAAAGCAAAGCATTTTGATCGTAAATATCAATGTCAAAGTTTCACTTTCTCTAATATATATATATATATATATATTATTCAGTAAAATAAAAGGGACGTTAAGAATATCTAGTTTGGTATTATATATATAATATATATATATATATATATATAATATATATATATATTTCAACTGCAAACAACACACAGTATAATTAACGTAAAGAACGACGCTTGTATAGAAGAACGTTCCGCGCAAGATGAGGAGGGAGACGAACAAATGAAAAAATGTGGTTCTTTACGTTAATTATACTGTGTGTTGTTTGCAGTTGAAATGTATATATGTGCGGCATGCGGGAGGTGCCCCCTCAGGGCATTGGTTTCTGCGCGTATGTAGGAGAATTACGACTTCTGATTGATTGAGGCCCATGGTGTAGTGGTTATCATATCTGACCGGCAATCGGAAGATCCCGGGTTTGATTCCCGGGTGGTTACCTCATTTTTTCATTTGTTCGTTCTCCCTCCTCATCTTGCGCGGAACGTTCTTCTATACAAGCGTCGTTCTTTACGTTATATATATATATATATATATATATATATATATATACTATATGGGATTGAACTCAGAATGGTCCCCTGAGTTTTTTTCATGATACACACAGACCGTGCATGGAACATGGAACTCTTCTGGGAAAATTAAATCCACTATAGTCCGAATAAGTAATGGTAAATGACAATCACTATAGTTTTTTTCTTTTTTATGATGTCAGCCCGACGTGGGCAACGGGTCACTCGCAAAGAGGTCCCAAAAATATAGCTTCCCTCACCAGCTATCTACAAAGCAAATAGGATCCAGCTTTGGGACAGGATCTAGGGGCTACAGCTACACCTAGCCTACTATATCCAGAACCTCAATATAAGCAAAAGACTCGTTGCATTCGCGTCGGATTGAATACATCAAAGAAAAAGGGGTAACTATTGTATTTTTAGCCAAAACCAAAACTTAAACCTCAACTGGCAAAATTGAGCGTCCACTTTTCAAGGCAGATAACATGTCTGTTTCATGATGGAATTGAACTCAGAATGGTCCCCTGAGGCTCTTTCATGATACACACAGACCGTGCATGGAACAAGGAACTCTTCTGGGAAAATTAAATCTTCCCAAAAGAGTTCCTTGTTCCATGCACGGTCTGTGTGTATCATGAAAGAGCCTCAGGGAACCATTCTGAGTTCAATCCCATATATATATATATATATATATATATATATTATATATATATATATATATATTCAAAAGCACATTCCGAAATATACGAGTATAATTGGTTTCAGCTATCGACTCCGCTTTGAGTGCAAAGATTAAGGGAAGGCAGATATATATATATATATATATATATATATATATATATATATATATATATATATATATGAAGTTAACCATTACCGTGAGTGTTAAGTTGATAGTGAAGATAATAAAATAGATTATTGTGAATATTTCTGAAATGAGATTGTATTTTTCACAGACAATAAATTCCATTTAAGAAAAGTTCTATTCAAAGAGACTTCCAAGTTTCTCTGCTATATCCCTAATCCTTAATTCCCTATTGTCGCGCTTTCTGTTACCCTAAAAATATGTCTATCAACCTTCATAAATTCGTATAATTTGAATATTTATTTCAGGTATAATTCTCGAAATACCCGAAGGAATTTCTCGAAATACCCGAAGGAATTTCTCGAAATACCCCAAGAACAAGATTTACGCGGGTATTAAAACATAAAACCGGTTTTAAACACATTTTTTCAGTTTTCCACGAGTGTTCAGTAAAATAAAAGGGATGTCAAGAATACCTAATTTGGTATTATATATATATATATATATATGAAAATTATTTCACGAAGGTAACACATGTGTGTGTGTGTATATATATATATATATATATATATATCAGAGGCACATTCCGAAATATATAATTGGTTTCAGCTCTCGACTCTTCGCTTTGAGTGCAAAGATTATTAAGGGAAGGCAAACATTTATCGCGATTTTACCCCCCCCCCCCCCCCCCGGGTATTAGACGGTTACTCAGCATATTATTGAACCTCTATTTGACCTTTTCATACGCATTATGGTAATATTGAAATACAATTGATTTGAGCATTATAAAAAAGTGGCGGGAAACGAATTTGTTGGATTGCAAATAATATCGAGTTATAATTGAAAATTATACGATCAACTTTTGAGGCTCGGTTCTTTCGTTGGTCTTGATTCATTCGTTTATTAATTTGTGATTTAAGATACGAAAGTGTATTTAAAAAAATAAACAAAAAATTACTAATTAAAGAAAGGTGAACGGAGAAGTGAAATTTGTATATTAAGAATGAAAAAAAAAAAAATTAGCTACAAATCTACATTTTAAAAAAAAATTGACTGTCGCTGAATTTATTTTTTTTACAAAAAGTTAAAGTCCTTTCCCTGATTTCTTTCCTTTTTACAACAAATTTCTCTCTCTCTCTCTCTCTCTCTCTCTCTCTCTCTCTCTCTCTTTTACTGAAACAATGGGAAACAATGGATACAATTTTATAACTCTCCGGGCGCAATTAAAAATTTAAAAATCTTTATCAAAACGTTCAAAACAAGTAATTCTTATCTTTATAATTAATAATTCTTTTAAACTGAAATTGTTCACATTTTTTAATTTTTTAAATCACAACTGTTTCTTCAGTCAATTAAACTGACAAGAATTTGTTGAGGTAAAAAAAAATTACTTAATTACTTAACTGAATATACATTAAAATTATATTATTTTTTCATTCACGTGCAAACCTCGAATTATATATATATATATATATATATATATATATATATATATATATATATATACAGGGACGTAGACAGGAGGGCGCTAGGGGGCTTCAGCCGTCCCCAAAATAAAATCATAGGTTTGATATTTCTATGCATTACTTATGAGTAAGTACGCCATGCCAAGTACCTTCAGCACATGTTTAATTAATTATTGTAATACATTTAGGAATGTGTTTTTACTCATTTACACACTTTTATATATATATATATATATGTTAAACACAGACCGTGCATGGAACAAGGAACTCTTCTGGGAAAATTAAATCCACTATGGTCCGAATAAGTAATGGTAAATGACAAATACCATAGTTTTTCTTTTTCATGATGCAAGCCCGACGTGGGCAACGGGTCTCTCGCAAAGAGGTCCCATAAATATAGCTTCCCTCACCAGCTATCTGCAAAGCAGACAGGATCCAGCTTTGGGACATGGATCTAGGGTTTCTTCCCAGAAGAGTTCCTTGTTCCATGCACGGTCTGTGTTTAACATATAAGTTTCTCAGGGGACCATTCTGAGTTTGTATATATATATATATATATATATATATATATGGGATGAATTTCACAATTAAACACATGAAATGAGTAAATGATACAAATCCACAAAGAAAAAGAAAAATGATTCCAAGGCCTTTCATGTATTCAGAAATACATTCCCTGACGAGGTGTACTTCTGAATGCACGAAAGGCCTTGGAATCATTTTTATTTTTCCTTGCAGGTTTGTATCATATATATATATATATATATATATATATATATATATATATATATATATCCCTCCCGAAAAGAAAATCTGGCTACGCCCATATATATATATATATATATATATATATATATATATATATATATATATATATATATATATATATATATATATATATATATATATTAGCCCCTCCCGAAAAGAAATTCTGGCTACGCCTCTGTTTATATATATATATATATATATATATATAATAAAAATAACCACGACGGAAAATTAAAACACGAAATAGTGTTCAAGCGCTTTCGTCTAATGACGAAAGAAGTGAGGAACTAAGTGTTCCTGAAGATGCCATTAGACGAAAGCGCTTGAGCACTATTTCGTGTTTTAATTTTTTTTCGTGGTTATTTTCATCATAAATATTATTTACGTGTTACTTTCCTGAAGTAATATATATATATATATATATATATATATATATATATATATATATATATATATATATATATATGATGAAAACACGGAGACACGTGCAAAAAGTGAATAAAATGACAAGCCTGTGTAGTGTGTACACATATAATTTCGGTTACTTTCTACCAGAAATAGTTGTTGTTTTTCGATCAAGTTTCCATTTTTATAAAGGGGTTCTTTTTTTGACAGTAAAGTGTAATTGTAATGAAGTCCTAAAGGCAAAATTACAAAGGGAAACAGGACCCATTATTTACAGTTTCTCTGTGCCTCATGCAGTTGCGGTAAAACATGACATCTCAATTACCATGCAATATGCCCTCGTGTGTGTATATATATATATATGATACACACAGACCGTGCATGTAAAGAACGACGCTTGTATAGAAGAACGTTCTGCACAAGATGAGGAGAGAGAACAAACAAATGAAAAATGAGGTAACCACCCGGGAATCGAACCCGGGATTTCCCGATTGCCGGTCAGATATGCTATCCACTACACCATGGGCCTCGATTAATCAGAAGTCGTAATTCTCCTACATACGAGCAGAAACCAATGCCCTGAGGGGGCACCTCCGCATGCCGCACATATATACAGGGTGTTTCAAAAGTCCCTCATTATTTTTAAAATTTTATTAAAATAGCAATTACAAGAGGAACCAAATGAGAATTTGGTTGCTGAGTCTATGATTCATGAGAATTTTGGTGGCATCAAACTTGGCTTCATAAATCTACTGGAAAGTCACTGGTACACCTCAACGTGGGCACCGTCTTTTTCGAAACAAGCGAGCCACCGTTTTACGCATTCTTGGCCGACATTGGACAACATTTCGGGAGTAACAGAAGCACACGCATTCCTGATCCGTTCTTCTAGTGTGGGGAGGACTCGCGGCTTGGTGGCGTACACTTTGCTCTTAATGTAGCCCCACAAAAAGAAGTCGCATGGGGTAAGATCAGGCGAGCGAGCAGCCCATTCGATGGGACCACGGCGACCAATCCACCGATCCGGGAACTGCTTATTCAGAAATGAGCGAACCTCACGCGAGTAATGAGCAGGGGCACCGTCTTGCTGGAAAATGACTTCTTGCATGTCAGCTACAGCTGACAGTTAGGGGATGCAGAACTCCTGAAGCATACGAAGGTAATTGTCTCCGTTGACGTTCACGGAATTTCCATCTTGATCCCGGAAGAAGAACGGACCAATCAGCCCAGCTGAGGAGATGGCACAACAGACGACCAATTTCGGCGTGTCCCTTTCATGTTCACGGATCTCCGCAGGATTGTGAGTTCCCCAGATGCGGGTGTTGTGCCGATTGACGCGACCAGAAAGGTGGAAGAGAGCTTCGTCGCTGAACCACATGTGCTCCAGGATCGATGGGTCTCTTTCGTAGTGATGCAGCAGTGTCTCACACATCTCCACCCGGCAATCGTAGTCTTGAGGTTCCAGCTTCTGAACCACCTGGATCTTGTACGGATACAGCTTGAGACCACGCCGCAAAATCCGTTGGATAGATGTCGCGCTGATGTTCAGTTCCGCAGCAGCTCGCCGAATGGACTTTCCTTGACTCTGAGTAAACACCTCACGGACAGTTTCGACATTCTCCTCACTCCGCCCACTTCGAGGTCTTCCTGATCGTGGTTTGTCCTTTACGGATCCGGTCTCCATAAACTTCCGGTGGGTGGCGACGATGGTGTTCCTATCCGGTGCATAATGCTGTCCGTAGACTGCCCGGAATCGTCGTTGCACTTCGACCACAGATTGAAAAACCTCCTGCCATGCAGCGATTTTACACCTCTGCTCTAGAGTCAGCATGGTAGCAGAAGAAAACGGAGCAAAACTTCAAATGTAGACTCAAAAAAATTCTCAACTACTGAGTAAGAGTTTACCACAAGATGAACGTCGTTGGTCGATTAGCTGCAAAGAAAATTGAAAATCAAATTAGTGAGGGACTTTTGAAACACCCGGTACATTTTAACTGCAAACATCACACAGTATAATTAATGTAAAGAACGACGCTTGTATAGAAGAACGTTCCGCGCAAGATGAGGAGGGAGAACACGAAATATTGTACATCACAATTTAAACAATCAGATTTTTGTAGTTAGTGTATCTACGCATTAAAGACAATTATAGTTAATTGTCCTTAATGAGGATCAATTATTAATTAGTAAACTACATTACCGTGAAACACTCCCATTTACACCTCTTAACACTGTTATGCTCTTTTTATACGATAACCATATAGTCCCATATTTCCATATTTACCTTTTCGAACATCAGATTCAAATCAAAATAATTGAATAAGTAGATATAAGACAATGATAAAGTACGTGAAAGTAGATAATAAGTGAACGACATGTAGATGAAAGTGGATAATGAGTCGATTATATGTAAGTGAAAACCTATAATAAAAGGACAATAGGTAGATGAAAACGTATAATAGGTAGATAATAAGTTGATAAAGTGGATAATAAGGGAACAGATAATATTTAGATAATAAATAGATTAAAAGAGATAATAAATAGATTAAAAGAGATAATAAATAGATTAAAAGAGATAATAAATAGATGAAAATGGATAATAGATATAGGTAGACAATAAAGAGAGATGAAAGCAGATACTATTCATTTTAAGATAATACCTAAATGAAAGAAAGTAATAAGTGGATGAAAGCTGACACTAAATAGATAGTACCTAAATGAAAGCAAATAATTAGTGGATGAAAGCACATCAACAGGTAAAGCCTTTTACCTGGACTAAACCCAGTGAATAAACAAGAGACCAAAGGCAAGGGGATTTCCCACCAAAAGGACGTACGGGAATTTATTAGCCAAAATCACTTTCTCTTCCACGAAACATGAATTGTGTATTTGTAAAAAAAATCATATATATAAACCGACAGAAGAAGAAGAAGAAGAAGGAGAAGGAGGAATTGCAAGTTTCACTTCACGTAATTCTCATGAACATGTTTACATTTTTGTGAGTTCAGTGAATTGTTAAAGAAATTAATTAAACGTGATAACAGTTTGAAAGAATGCTGTTATTTTGTGATTTCAGTGACGTATTTACAGGTTTGCTTTAACAGTTCTATGTTCAGTAGTTATATATATATATATATATATATATATATATATATATATGTGTGTGTGTGTGTATATATATATATATATATATACAGTGTGTGAGTGTTATAAAAACCGGGTTTTTTTTGGCTTGATGTTATTTTCTTTTATAGGGAAAACTCTTTTCTTACGTTTTGTGTTGTTTTATACGCTGTCCAATAGAAAATTCGCTTATATAATATAAAAAATAAATGTATAGTTTCAATAAATTACTTTTTATATGTTATAAGAAACATATAAACATATATTTGTAAATATATAAAATGGGTTTTCTTTAAATTAAACTTAGACCTACGGGTTACACCATAAGCCTAATAACTTTTATCTTTTATATCTCAAACCAAAAATATAGTTAAATAGATAGTCAATAGATAATTATTAAATGCTATGAAAACAAAGTAAAATGTTTCGCATGCGTATAAAATGTATAAAAGATAGAAATTAATTAGGCCTACGCCACAAAGCGGTGTTTTTCAACCTTTTCTTTTGTGCTATTTTAAAAGAAAAAAGAAACTCGTGATCTTTTTTTCAAAATGATGATGAAGTGCACATTTCAACTGCAAAAACAGCTCCCGAACTATTTCTCATGTGACGAGAATACAATTATTCAGGTCACTTATATTCATACTTATGTGAATTGAGCTTCTCATTAATGGTTTCACTCGAAACAAAGCATTGAAATTGATTGTGTATGTGTTAATGTGTGTTTAGGCTATTTAACCCAATATAAAAAGATTAACAAATGCAAAGCGAGCACAGGTATCTCATTCACTAACAATTATGAGGATTACGACTAACACAAAAAATTTCAACTGTAAACTGTTATTTTTTACAAGTTTTTCACTTAAAAAAATAAAAATTGTCTGATTTTATATATTTCCTATAATTTGCGCTGGAAAGATACAATTCTATTTTTCATGTAAGCTGATTTTTTTTTTTTTTTGCTAAGCACCTGGATCCCCCCCACACCCCCTGAAAAACATTGCCTTTGAGGACATCTAATACAGTATTTTAAACTCTTTATTTTAACAGATTGTAGTAATTAAGGGGAGGAAAGTATGCCATATTGAAAATCCCAAGCATACCATGATAGGCTATATTAAAGTACTAACTGATTATACAATTAAAATAGGTCTGTGCATCGTACATTGTACAGTACAGTACTGTACACCATCGTGCATTGTACAGTACTGCACACCATCGTGCATTTTACAGTACTGCACACCATCATGCATTGTACAGTACTGTACACCATCGAGCATTGTACAATACTGTACACCATCGTGCATTGTACAATACTGTACACTATCGTGCATTGTACAGTACTGTACATCATCGTACATTGTACAGTACTGCACACCATCGTACATTGTACAGTACTGTACACACAATATGCAGCAGTAATTACAATACTTAGCTTTTTACTATTAGCAACGTGCCAATTTGTTTTAGCAGAAGGTGAGATAATGAAAATACAATAACTTCAATAGTAACAGTTAATATGATCCTCTAAAATTTATAAAAATAAAGATTTTTACATTATTTCATCACTTTTAGGTTTGGATTTCAAATAAAATTACTTTTGAACAACTTTTTTTCTTTTTTTTTTTTTTTTGGTCAAAACTGTTTAAAAACTAAAAAAAAAGGTCACCTCTCTCTCTCTCTCTCTCTCTCTCTCTCTCTCTGTATATATACACACACAAAAGGGGTTACTGCATGATAATTTATATGTCACGTTTTACCGCAACCACATGAGCCATGAGCATGATAATCACTACATCTTACTGTCAAAAAAATCAATTTATAATAAAAACCTGATTGAAAAACAGCAACTTTATTTTTATATATATATATATATATATATATATATTATATTCTGAGTTCATTCCCATATATATATATATATATATATATATATATATATATATATATATATATATATGTGTGTGTGTGTGTGTGTGTGTGTATAAAACGTCCATAATTATGGTTAAATAAGCTTGTAAGTCCATAATAAATAATACTGTATTAAAAAACGCAGATTTCGTAAGATTCTTAATTTTTTTTGGTACCGATAAATAATTGATAATTTAATTAAAGATTAGATTAATCGATTTAATTATTAATAATTATTATTTTATTATTAATAAATATAAACAATTCGTCTTTACTGTAAAAATTTTCTTATTGTTTCTCTGTTTTGTTCGAACGAAACCGATAATATGAATTCGAAAGAACAACGCGCGCGAAAGATGGTGATAATGATGGTTTGGAGTCGTTTAACCGCTTTTGTAACAGCAAAGGTCATGTTACGGAGATAACCTATCACCTTATGTGAAATTCAAACTATCAAAACGTCGCCACATGCCCCGGATGCGGAGGACGATCACCCATCCGATCACTGCCCAAACCGAATGTCGCTTAACTTCTGTGTTGTATACGAGAAACGATGTGGCGACATGGTCAAGACTTAATCCAAAAAAACAACAGATGAAGCATTAATTAATCACTCATAATGAAAGAATGGAAATTGACAGTTAATAACGGTTTTAAGTCTCTCGACATTTGGAAATAAGTTAACTTTATCAACTATATGCGAGACACGCCCTAATTCGTATGCGTGATGTAACTGTCATTCAGCCTTCAAAAGACGATCAGATGAAACCTTCTTAATTCTGATTCTTACGGTACAGTCGTAATCGCCATCGCCAGTAGCTTAGTGGGTAACGTCGTCTCCCTTATAAGCGAATTAAAAACACTGAGGTCGGAGGTTTGAATCCCGATGGTGTTGGTTAGCTAACGTAATGGGCCGCGTTCGTCTGCATGACCTAATCGCTGTGCCAGTTTCTGCCTCTCCAAACTGGTTACTATTAAGGCTGTAATTATCTAATTACAATGAACATGAACTCCATTTAAAGTTAAGTATTTAGTCATGTTAAATGTTATTTCATAACAGACATGCGTCTAATTTGCTCAGTAACATATTTAATATCTGTGTCAGTGAAATGTGCAAATTACTGAACAGTATTTGTGTGGGTGATTTGAAAGGGTATAGTTTCTTTCACATGGATTTGGGCTACATGGTTTTTTAGGTCAAGCACTTAACTGGCCAAACAGGTTTCTGGTGAAACAGGGTATACTGTACATGATATACAGGGTGGGCCGTAAGTTTCCATACATAGGAAAAATAAACATTTTTTTATGGACAACCATTTTTATTTATATAATATGCTCTACATGGTTGCCATTGTTTTGAAAACACATTTCAATACGTGTTCCCCACTGTTGATGAACACGCATTAGCACAGTTGACGTTATGCTTGTAATGGCGTTGGTGATACGTTCCTTTAGATGATTTATGTCTCGTATCTTTTCCTGATACACCATGGCCTTCAAGTGCCTCCAAAGATAGAAATCAAGGGGGTGAGATCTGGGGATCTGGGAGGCCACTCCACAGGACCACGCCGACCAATCCAAGCATCCGGAAACTGCTGATCCAAATACCGACGCACGTGAAGACCATAATGAGGTGGAGCTCCATCTTGCTGGAAGTAAACTGGGAAGTTACCTTCCTCGTTTAGCAGGGATGGGAAAATCTCTTCTTGCAACATGTTAAGATACCTTTCGGCATTAAGATTTCCACTGACAAAAATTGGTCCAATAATTCTGTCACCCCATATCCCGGCCCACACCATCACTTTACCGGCACCTTGCATCTTCGTCGGACTCAGCCAGTTAGGGTTAGCATTACTCCAATAACGTATGTTTTGCCGATTAACCTCTCCATTGACGTAAAAATTTGCTTCATCAGTAAACAAGATCTTAGTTGAAAAGTTTGCATCCTCGTTCACTTTGGTTAATGCCCATTCACAGAATTCCATCTGTCTATCCGGGTCGTCTTCACTCAAATGCTGTGCCATATGCAATTTGTATGGACGCCATTTGTTTGCTTTCAAAATGCGCCTGATACTCGATCTGCTGACACCACTTTCTGCAGACAACCGTCGTGTACTTTTTCTGGGACTCCGTGTAAGCGCTGTAAGTATCGTAGCTGTTGTGTCTTCATCGGTGGCTGTACGTCTTGACCACTTCGCGGTTGATCTGCAACATTTCCAGTTTTCTGAAACTTGTTAATAAGTTTTGCCACAGTGTCGTGTGTGATGTTCGTTCCATGTTGTCTGTTAAAGTTCATTGCAACCATGCGACTGCTTCCCGACCCAGCCATCAGTATGATTTCAATTCGTTGCTCTTTCGTCAAACGCATATTCTTAGGGTATCTGAAACATAAAAACAAACGTTTAATTTTTCCTATGTATGGAAACTTACGGCCCACCCTGTACATATATTTAAATGTAAAATTAAAATGATTTATGGTTGGACTCTAACGTATACGAGGCCACTTATTCTCTGTCCATTCGAATTCCGACTGCAATTACGCCCACTAAGATTGGAAAGTCTCTTCCCACTTGATGTCCTTCCCATTTTATTCCTTTCCCAAGAATGGGAATTCCCACGAATGAGATTCTTAAAGGAGGCAATTATCAGCTGATCTATTAGCATCCTCATTGCAAGATTTTCCACTTTAAGTTAGATTTTTTCATAGAAAATACCCCTCAGGCCTACAGTTGCGTCACCATTTCCATTTACGCTTTCCCAAATCTCGGATTTCGGATTTCATTTCGGCTGCTCTCACTTGCGGACAGCGGATGAAAATAGGAGTAACACTGAATGGAAAGTAATCGACTAGAAATTGTACCTAAAAAGTGTCTCTACAAGCACTGTGTACTGAAACTTGTTATTTTATTATTAATATCATCTGTTGTCATTTGCAAAGAAGCATTTTGAGTAAAGGGGGCAGTATTATTTAAATTTATAACCGAAAATAATTGCGAGATTATTCAAAATTTTCTCTAAACTGTTTATCGGAATTCCTTCAGAGAGGACAAAATAAGCGAGGTATTATAAAACGAGGTATTATAAAATGCCGCTCATTGCTGAAACTTCTTCGGATTATGTACGAAAGAAAACATTTACAAATATTTTGCCCTCCCAGCGAGGTTGCATAACTATAAAAGAAAAGAAGAGATATTTATACAGTCGTTATATACGAGTTGTTTTCCTTTTAGGGGGGGGGAAGAAGGTCGAACCACCATTGCTTTGGTCTTCAACCGGTTAATATATACTGGTTATTCGTTTCACCATTAGGGTAAAAGTATCTGACTCGCGTTTCGACCCGCGCGAACTACAATTTTAACGTACTTTATACGTAAAAGGGCGTACTTGTTGAACGCTGCACCGCCCACAAGGTCAAACTGAATGGATTTGTCCATTCCCAAAAAGGAAAAAAATGACCTTGTGGGTTTTCAAGAGGTAATCAAGTTAATGGTTAATATGAAAATAAAAACCCACTCTAATAGACAGAGTTTATTTCCACAACAGTTTTGATGCCCACTAGGGCATCCTCCTCGGATGCCAGTGGGCATCGAAACTGTTGTGGAAATAAACTCTGTCTATTAGAGTGGGTTTTTATTTTCATATTTTGACCTTCACGTAGAAAAAAGTGAAGGTTTTTGCATTTATTAATGGTTAATGATATTGATAAACAGAAGAAATAAATACAGAAATGGAAGAACTTCGATGACCACAACTTAATTGATTCATATTTCAACATCAAATTGAAATTCTTTAGTGTCCAAAAGATAAGTACAGACATGGGCGTCGATCTCTTCTCAAAAGTGTGGGGGAGGGGGAGGGGGGAGACATTTCAGAAATAACAAAGGGCAAGAAGTGCGAAGCAGTAGTTTTTTTAAATCATTAGAATGAAGAATATTATTATAAAATGTTAACTGGGGATAACTACCTTTTTTTACAAATAAAACAAAACATTTTTAGGTAAACATTACACATATGTACCCCCCCCCCCCCCCCTCAACGATCGACACCCATGAGTACAGAGAATATACAAATACGGGTATTGCAGAAAGGACATATGCAATTTCAAGTGCAATATCTTGCAAAGAACTGCCAAATTTGAAGCAATAAGAATTACCTTTCATGGCAAAAATTATGTACATACATTATATGAAAACCTCCTTGGAATAAGTGGCAAAGCGCCAAAAATAAAAAATTCCAGAAAGCGCAGTTAAAAGTTGTACCAATTTAAAATTTGATATTCCGTCAAAATTGCTTCAAAAGTTCAATAGTTATTATATGGTTACTTTCAAATTGGTACAATTTTTAACTGCGTTTCCTGGCGTTTTTTACTTTTGTCGTTTAGCCACTTCTTCCTCGGAGGGCCTTATATGTACAATTTATAGAGAATCATGACATTTATATACAGTAATCCGGATACATCTTAAAACAATAATTTACACATCACTTATTATTTACTTTAAATAAGGTAAATATTTGCAAGTCAAAGAAAGCAGTGATTTACACAAAAAACTGATTTGGTTTAGAGGTTTTAGAGAAAAAGAGGGAAATAGGCTATACAGAGAAAGCTGAAGAGAGAAAGAAGCTATACATATAGGGAACCTATCCATCAAAAACTTAATTTTTTAATTAAATAGAAAATTTCTATGAGAGACGTTCTTCGCTTCTAAATTTATTTTTTAATTATTTCAATCAAATAATTAACTCCTTCGTCTGAGATGGATCTTCTTTGTGTTTCAAGCGTGACGTTAGGTTTTAGAAAGTGACAGCTATCGAGTCTTAGTAAGCTTATTAATCGGTTTACTTGGTTGTTTGATATTGTTTGTATAATTAACACAGGCGTTTCCTTATAAAATATTTTATGACAATATGAGCAGAAGATATATGAACAGATTTTTGTGTTCTCGACTGGTTTCAGCAGTTTGTAATTCTGACAATTGCTTTTAGACTACGTTTAATGGATAGGCAATAATAATAATAATAATAATAATAATAATAATAACAGCAGTAGTAGCAAGTAGTAGTAGTAGTAGTAAGAGTAGTTTAATTCACATAATTCTTCTTTGAACCAAAATTATTCCTTTTAATTAACATTTATTTAAAAGTAATTAATTTATATTTTGTAATAATTAACTTTCTGAGATTATTATAAACATCTTTCAAGTATCGCGTATGTGAATAAATTAAAAAACCATCACTGACTCGCTTATAATAATTTTAAAACCAGTAAACGATACCCATCTTTTATAGGTTTCAATTCTGCCTAGATTCCTTTTGAGATATACGTACATATTTAATTTATCGCCTTTTTTTTTAAATACAGGGTGAGCGAAAAGTCCCTGTGCACCTGCAAGAAGTGTAGTGAACCTGTACCTGCACTGTGTTGGAAGTGGACAGGTGCACAGGGACTTTTCGTTCACCCTGTAGAAGAATCATTATAATTTTATATATTTTTTTATTTTATTTTTTACTCTAAATAGGATTCATGGAAGAGATGGTTGAATTTTTGGTTTTCATTCACAGTCATTTTGATGTTTTCTGTTTATTTGACGTTTGCCAATGAAGAATCAGGTAAGTTTTTCGTTTTTTTTTCTTTTTTACAAACTCAAAGTTGTCGAAATTTGTTTGAAAATTTTGTTTAAAGATGTTTCATTAATAAAAAAAATCAATTAAGTTTCACTATTTGAGGTTCTCAATATTACGGTAATGCGGATTGTATTTATTATTAATTATACTTGTATTTATTAATCCTATTTGCTAATTAATTCTATTTGTATTTGTTAATTTTCTTTGTTAATTCTTAAAGTATTTCTTATAAGTCTATATAAACACTTAAATATTAACCTAATATTTAAAGCAATTCTGTTTTACATATTTGTAAAACACGAGTTAAAGACGAGATTGTCAATGATTAGAAAATCTTTACTGGTCAGGCAGAACATACGCGTCTAATATTTTTTTAACAGCTACCTCTGTATTTTGCAGGACACCTTTTTTTTTAACTTCTTTATTAACTAAAGGAATGGGAAAATCATTTCAAACGTAAAAAAGAAATATATTGGAAACTTTCTTTCATACGATAAAAATTCCTTTTACTTTATCTTAACACGTAGATCTTGGTTGTTCATTTCGTTTAAAACCATTTTCGCATTATATTGTAATATAAATATAAAAAAATTAAGAGGGCATACGATCTTTCAATATACTGTATACTGTATACAGTTTAAGAGGAAAAGTCACAGGCTTGCCTTGACCAAATAGAAGTCATGGAATTTTAAGCTGTGCATATATTTCTTTCGCTTGAATATAAATAGACCATGAACAAAATAAAGAAAAAATATGGGATTTTCCAAACTTGAATTAATTTATAACACGTTTCAACTCTCTTGCAAGCAAAAGTGGTAAAAACCCATGAACTAACAAACTTCATGGACTGGTTTCTTAATATTTTAAGTATTTGCCAATGCAAATAAATGGTTCCACAAGTACGCGTTCAAATTATTTTTCATTAATAAAATATGTCTATTAAGTAGAAAACATGCCAATATTATTAGTATGCTTTCTCTTTCTCATTATTTCTCTCTCTCTCTCTCTCTCTCTCTCTCTCTCTCTCTCTCTCTCTCACTCTTTATTTCTGTATCAATGTTTTTATCTGTGGAACGAGTCTCGCTCCTCGGATGTTGGTTTCATTGCTTACTTTCATCAATTTACCCTTCCTAACGACTGAAAGTAACTGGGGGATGGGTGAACAGCAAAGAGAAGGACTTAAAATTGTTAACACTTCTTGAAATACGAGGAAAGTTTGCGGTAAAGAAAGGATTAGAAAAGTTAACTAACTATCATTCATTTTTATTTAATGTTACAGGTCAAATATTTTAGTTTCTAAATGAAAGAAAGACTTGGGTACGTATTTTATACTGATAGGGGGTATTGTTTTCTGAATTCGGTATACGTGTACCCGCGCAAACTTTGACATATTTTGAAGTTTACATTTTTCTTTAATAAAAGTACAAAAGGACATTTAAGATACTTTAACAAAATATAAGACCATTAACCTTTTGTAATTCTTTCGGTAATAGAATGAAATGTCTCAGACCAACATCTCCCCAAGCCTTTTAAAAATGCCCCTAAGCAGAGAAAGTTTTCAGGATGAAATAGATTCTACCGCAAATAAACAAAAGAATTTTCCTGCGTTGAGTGGCGGAAAGAAGGTGCGAAAGGAAGGGGTGATCCTAATTGTGAAAGTAGAAAATCTCCATTTGCAATCGAACTGGTTTAGTTATCATAAATATACCTCAAATAATAACACAACATCAACATCTTTAATAATGTCCCGCCATAGTACATGAACTGGGTTTGTTCTTTTTGTTTTTACTTTTGCCAAAAGAACTGAGAAACCTCCAGTACACCAACCTGAATAATTTCAAGAATAAGCTCGAGACGTTCTTGTGCAAAGTCCCTGACCAGCCATGCGTGGTTGGCTATGAGGGCAGGAGGAGAGCGGGAAACCAATTCTCTCCTCCACAAATCCCGCAAAGGAGGCGGGATGCTGCAGAGGGGTGACCGCAGGTCGATCCTAAACCGTCGTTCGAAATCATCATAAGGTATGTAAACAAAACACAGTCACTTTTGCAGCTCGAGAGTTCTTTTTAAATGGATGTGAGGGAGTTGTCAGAAAACTATAAAAAACTGAATGATTGATTACCTAATTTTATCCTTTTCCAAAATATTTAAAACCCGAATGTTATTAAACTGAGATTAGGATTCCATTAGACAAGTTTTAATGTTCCAGGATCTCGTCTCGAGGAAGAGAACCTCGACCACAACTCTATTTCGGATGAGGCGCAAAAGTCGAAATCATCCTTCATGTCCAGAATAAACGATGGCTTGCGTCCCATTCTTCGGTATGTGAATGACTGCACGCCGATCGCTCAATAACTTACCTTCCTTGCAGGTGTACCAGTGGATATTCCAGCCTACATCAATGACAGGGGAAAGAGCACCTTTGTAGAAAGTGCACCCAAGCAACAGCCCCCTTCTCCTTCCCTCTTCTCCCGCGCACGCCCACACTCCCGTCAGAGAAGGCAAATCTTTGATGGATTACAAATGCCCGGGTACTTCTTTCCCTTTGCTTTATTTTCGTTTTCCCTCGTAGGACCATTCAGAAGGATTGATTGTATCCATATGAGATTCGGTTGAACGTTGAAGTCCATTCAGAATCAAATGCCACTTAGGCACTATTGCTTATAGTTCGCATATACTGTGTCATTGAATTATGATTATCATACGCATATGTTCCTCTAAAATTAACATAATTTATATTGAATTACAGAACACAGTTACAATGTAAACGGGAAAGTGACAAATTAGTCTAAATTTGGTCATATCCATGTACCAAAGTTTATGTTATCGAATGATAATATAATCAGTCAGTCAGAGGAGCACAGCGCTCAAGCCAACAAATGTGACCCATTGCTCTAATTTATATACTACTATTACCACGCAGTTTCATATTATCAATACTTACCCCTTTAGCGCACAGTGTTAACTTTACTGATTTTGTTCTGGCTAACGCCAGAAGATTTTATTCAGTTTCGGAAAAAACTTCTGTGCAGTAAAGGGTTAATACTCATCGAGATTACGTTCTCTTTCATTACACTAACCAAACGTAGCGTAATCAAATACGATATAACTGAGCATAATAAAGTTTAACCTAAAGAAACATAATCTAAATTGACATCACAAAACTTGGAAACATTTGCCTCTGTACAAATTTTCTATCACACGAGCAACACTTCATGTGCAATATACTGTGTGTGTGTGTATATATATATATATATACCCACCCACCAAGATTTGAACCCACCACCATTTGAATAGAAGGTAAGGGCACTAACCATTACGCTATCACACCAGGATTCAAACCGAAGACCACTTGAGTAGAAGTCGAGGGCGCAGACCACTGCGCTATGACAAGGTAAAAGTTAACACAACCTGGCGCATATTTCAAAAACCTGAGAGAACGCATCGCGGTTTCGGGTCCAAAGGTATTGATGGGTAATACTCCATCTATGGAACCCCAGTTTCATGCCAGAGATAATGGAATGTTGCCATTAGTTCGAGTGAAGGGGATTAACACGAAAACCTCTGGATGCGAAAGCGTTATGTGTTCCATCGGGTGTCGAAATATTGTATTGACCCTGTCGTAGCATAGTGGTCAGCGCCCTCGACTTCTAATTAAGATATCTTGACTTTGAAGCCAAGTGAGGTTAATCTTGCCTTATGCAAAATCATGCGTGTTCGAGTATATACAGTGTATATATATATAAATTTCAATTACTCTGTCTTGGTAAAATTCCACAATCCAGACGCAGTTGGAAGTCGATAATTATTAATCTAACCTAACTGAAATTAACTTAACCCAACCGAACTAAATTTTATTTTTATACAGGAAAGAGGAGCCAAGGGCGAACGACTGCAAAAACGCCCCCTCCCCAACACACACACACACACACACACACACACACACACACACAATAGAAGGATAAAAGAAGAAGAACCAAGAGAGCCGAGATCAAGGTCCAAAGTTCTCGAGATGCCTGCACATTCTGCGTTTGAAAGATTGGAGATCAAAGACTGGGGAAAGAAGAACTGAGGAAGGTTGTTCCAAAGTTTACAGGTTGAGTAGATGAAAGATTGAGAATATTGATTAGCCCTCACGTTAGAGTGTGGACAGAAAAGGGATGAGAATGTGCCGAGAGGAAACAGATATAAGATTGTGGTCGGAGGAGCCCAACGGAGAAAAAGGTTGACAGAGTAGGAAGAAGGATGAGTAGTGAGAAATAAATCCAGGAGTTGGGCCTATCTTCAAGGCGATCGGGGGATACGAATAGGGTGCTGTATAAACTGCTCTAGGTCATTCAGGATGGACGAGTTGTAAGCAAGTTCATCAGGGATATCAGTGAAAGGGGAGGAAAGTCAAAGTGGGGGTAAACATTGGAATCGCCTAAAATGGAGATTTCAGCGAAAGGAGAGTGGAATAAAATATGTTCCACTTTGGAAGTGAGATAGTCAAAGGGTTTTGGATAGTCAGCAGAATTAGGAGAAAGGTAGACGGCACAGATGTATGTGGTTTGAGATAGGCATGTAAGCCGTAGCCAGAGGGTGTACGAGTAGAATTGGGAAAATCCAAGTTTGGAACTACGAGAGCAAGTTAGGTCGTTGAGTACTTATAAGCAACATCCTCCTTTTGAATGAAATTGAGTATAGAGAAAGTAGGAGGGTGTGGAAAAGGGGTTGCTGTCACTCGACTCAGACACTTGAGTTTCAGTGAAAAGGAGAAAATGAGGTTTAGAGGAGTAGAGATGGTGTTGAACAGATTGGAAATTCGAGGAAAGGCCACGAATGTTCCAAAAATTTATGGAAAGTGAATCAGGCAGAGCAACTGACATCTCTAATGGTGCAATGGGTGATAACAGGACTAGCCCTGCTGCCCGGGTCTGCTTTCTCGGTACCGGCAGCGATGGAGCCAGAAGTAGGAACATTTATGATCCCTTCCCCATCGGACTCCGAGGCTCTTAAAGACGGTGCCATTTTTTTTCACTTTAAAAAGATTGTGTAGTGTGTAGGATGCATGTATGTGTAGTAATAGAGGGAGAAGTGTTTATTCGAGAGAATGCTGGACTGCTCACAGGGTAGATGAGGCACGGAAAAAGATCAGCTAAGGAGAGAAGTGACGAGTGAAACAGAAGTTCCAGCAGTCCCTGTCTCATGCTTAACATCCCCCCGGGGTACTTCCCTGGTCGATTGGTGTCTACAATCTCCTCCTCCTCCTTAATCCTAAACCCTCCTTAACCCACCTAACCTGGCCAAACTTAACTTAACCTAACTTAACTTAACCTAACCTAACCTAAGGCTAAAGTATTACTAAGCTATTATGAACTCTCTCTCCGAACTGCGCCTGGATTCTGGAGTTTTAGGATTATCTTGAGTGTTGATATATACAGGGCGTCCCAAAAAAATGTATACACACTTTAACAGCTGATAGCTCAATTGATGTTTCTTTCTTTCCAAGTTAAACCCATTAGAATTAATAATGGCAGTCAGACTAAGCTTTGAACAAAGGAAATTCATTCTAAAATGCTACTGGAAGTGTGAAAACGCAGTTGAAGTGCAAATACAGTTTTAGGAGGGAGTTTCAAACAGATCCACCAACGCGACTTACCATCACTCGAATTAGAGATGGAATTAGCAGATGGAACTGTTCAGAATGTCCACAAGAAGCGTTCCGGAAGACCACGGACATCGACAAGCCCCACAAAGCAGAAAGAGTACTGGAAACGTATCACCAAAGTCCAAGAAATCTGTGCGGCAAGCGAGTCGTGAGGTAGGAATTTCAGAATCGTCTGTCCAACGCATTTTGAAGCGCTGTCAATGGAAAGTTACATTCCAAGATTAGTCCATGCTATTAATGAAGATGATCCGGACCGAGAGTGGAGTATTGCGAGTGGTACTTGGCACGCTGTGGATGTGGATTGGACGAAGGGGTTTCGTAGAATACCCTCCGCGTTCACCAGACCTCACACCACTAGACTTTTTTTTATGGGGATACTTAAAAGACAAAGTCTACGCTATAAAACCTGCAACAGTCGCTGAATTGAGAGCAGCCATTGAACGAGAATACACACAAATACCAAACGAAATGTTTCGTGATGTTTGCGATTCCATTGCTTCGCGTTATCAGCAGTGCCTGGACCAGAACGGACGTCAGTTTGAAAACAGGCGTTGACAAAACAATTAAATAATGTCTGTAGATTCTATTACATTTTGAAAATGAAATGTATTTTAATAAACACTGCCTTTATAAGTATTTAAAGTGTGTATACATTTTTTTGGCGCCCTATATATAGATATATATATATATATATATATATTATATATATATATATATATATATATATATATATATATATATATACATTATTCCATATTCTTACTAATACCCATGCTACCCCTTAATTCCATTTTCGATAATAACATAAGTATAGAAAACCTCCTTAGCGAGATAGCAAGATGTACCTCTATGGAAAATGGAGTTATAATATACTCGTATGTTAGTTGATGTAAAGGCCATAGTGGAGAACTTTGATTTGTCACTTTTGCGTTACCAGTGTATAAAATAGTCAAATGCCACAAGTAGATAGTCACTGTACTTTTATAATACAATAAGAATTCGGTCACATATGGAAATAACAACATCTATTAACTGAATCTCGTATATATATATATATTATATATATATATATATATATATATTATATATAATATATATATATATAAAAAATACTCCAAGTTACAACTTAACACGACTTAGGTCATGTATATAATGCACTTATTTATTTAATTTTTGTAAATTATATAAATTATCATATAAAGTCAGCTTAAAAAATGATCAAACCTGAATTACACAAGTATGTACGATAATGTGATGAAACCACAGCCCTCAATGATACTTTTCCTGAATGGTACCTAAAAGTTCAGTTAAACATGGTTTATTTTTCTCTCCAAATGTAGTATCATACTGTATAAACTGTATAATATCCTGAATGACTTTAAGTTCAACTTTTAAATACAAAATCCACATCATCATAACTAAATGAAAATCAAAACATGAGCGAAGGATTGTTTGAGAGACTTTTAATATCTTTCATTTCCATTCTCTCACCGTTTGGAATTTTAGAATATTACTTGAAAACATTAATTTTATATTCTAAGTAATAATTTAAATGGAAATAAACCTTACGATAAGTTTAATTATTCCTCCCTACTAAGAAATGGAAATATAATAACAGTTTGCCTAATACATACAGACCAAATACATACATTCAGTAAAAGCAATTCGGGAGAAGCGTTAATTGTTTACTTTAGGATAAACTCGTCGTGTTAATACCGAAGTAGAATGATCAATAACCGATAAGGTTATTACGACCTTAAAGGTATAACCGGGTATGAGGCATGGCGCCAACCAGTAAAACTTCTTTCAGATTCATGCAACTGCTTCTATTTCAGAAAAAAAATAAAAATAAAAATTTCACCCCTTGTTAGGAAATGAGAGTTGATTGTTAGGAAATGAGAGTTGAATGACGCTCGGGTTGGACCATTTGTTACTTTAATACAATTGTTATTACAAAATTATTCATGGTTGCTTTCATTTAACGTGCTAATATTATTGCGTCTTCGATATAAACGTCTTTAAAACAAAAATAGTGAACGTCACTCGAAAACAACGTAAAAATACATTCATTCCATCATGCCAAAATGTAAACCACCCACTATTTATGACTCTTTAATTAAGGTCGAAATTTTTTTGTAGGGTTTAATTTATAAATGCGTGTATTTGAAACGCTACTAATTTGTACCTGTCGTCCTGAAAGGGTTAATTAAAAGTTTTTTTAGGTCAAAAATCCTCCACTAATGTCGTTTAATTGATTTTTTCTTTTGGTTATGATGAGAAAGGGACATTAGATAATTTTCTCATTTACTGTAGAAATGTTGAAATAAACCTTGTGTAAAGTAGGCGTAAGTATGAAAATATGTTTAAAATGTAGATATGTTTAAGGTCTTTATCCCATTTTTTGAATCT
>JAJOZX010003623.1:427500-442500 GCA_023014485.1 Bathynomus jamesi | reverse complement strand
CTCCAAAGCCTCGGTATTTCATCTTTCTACCCTTTAAATAAAGGTTATTTGTTAAGAATTTTATAAAATTAATAAGTGCTTTTCGTATTAAGTTTACAAATAAAATAAAATTGAGAATTCAAAAATGCCATTTATGTCCATTTTGTTTCTATTTATAAGAAAACAGTAGACTACAGAGTTCAGACCATTATAAACGTTATTTCATAAGATTATATATAGTATGTATATATAAATTCCAAAAGAATTACATCTTTGAGTATGGTTATATACACTTTGAAACGTGTATGTATGTATATATATATATATATATATATATATTATATATATATATATATATATATATATATATATATATATATATATATGTGTGTGTGTGTATATATAGGTTCATCTTAAGATGAAAATGAAATGTTAATTTTGAAACGTCTGGCAAGATGCTAGAATATACTGTTGCAGCATTTTATTACGGAATCTTTCCAAACGTTTCGAAACTACCTAACGTTTCATCCTCAGTTTTTGTAAAGATTAAAACCTATAATAAAGAGACAAAATTACTACTCAAAGTTAAAATAATGAAACCACTCAAAATGCCAAACTAAATCGTAAAATCCACAAAACTAAGTTACAATCATTCGTGGCTTTTACAACTTAGTTTTGTATTTTGAGGTTTAATAGAGCGCCCGGTACTTCAGTGGTTACAGTGGCGGACCTGAGTCCTGTGGCTCTGGTTCGCTCTTGCCTGTTAGTTCCTGGGTTCGGTTGAATTGATCACTTATATTACCAATGCATGAGCTAAAGGTGACTCTCGGGGCACACTCACACCGACATCGTGGGGAAATGAGCTTCCTGGTTGTTTTGAGTTTTAGGATTTTAAACTTTTAATAGTTTTTATTAACTGTTTTAATTTTTAGTAGTAATTTTGTCGCTTTATCATATCTTAATTTTTACAACCACTGACGATGAAACGTTAGTTTCGAAACGTCTGGTGGAATGCTGTGATCAAATGTTGGTGTTTGTTTGGTCATCCTTTTCATCAAGATGCTGGGCTGCTAAGCTGGAAGTTCGTGAGATCGAGGCCAGGCTCTGGCTTTGTGATTCCCGACTTCTTTTCGGGATTCCACGTTAAACTGTAAGGCCAAGGTGGGGCGACAAGTCTGACCTTCAGGCGGAAGTGAAAACCAGAACTATATATATATATATATATATATATATATATATAATATATATGGAATAGCATGAGCAAAGTCAGTGGAAATGAATTGTAATATGACAGACAATGAACCTAGTTAAAAGTAAACACTTGAATGAAAACAAACGCACTTTACTTGTGGACGAGTGGCCATAAAGTAAATGAAATTGAGAACTCGACTGGTGTCTGACGCCCTCTTCTGTAAAAAAAGCTAAATAACTGTAAACAAAATTTGTGCTTCGGTTGGGATATTTATATACTTAAACATTAAAAAAGAAACTATTTGACTTCTTCATTTTGACTTCATCTTCTAGGGACGGGACATTTGGTGTACATTACATTTAATTTGCTTGTTCGCAGAAACTTGCAGGCGGTTGATTCAATGCTACGCTCCACTAGAAACTTTGACGTATTTCGCTGCTTAGAAAGACTTAGCTGTGAGCTGACAGCGCCTCTCAGGAATGATGGGAGCAGGTTTGTAGACGACGCATGACTACCTACGATGACGAGTGATGCAGAGCCCCGTTAATTATAATTTCACTTCATACAGTAACTATACACGCTTCTTTTTCTCTCAATACACACACTAAAACCAAGATGCATATGTAGCTTTATTCTTCTACTTATCCCTTTCTTAAGATTTGATTGGTTTATGAATTGGAATAATTTTAATGTTATTACGTTGAAATACATCGTTCCAGACCTATCTTACGAGATATTGAAAGCTTTTCACGAGCTCTTCAGGATGAATTTGTTCCTTCTAGTGCGCAACCCACTGAAGGAGCCGAAGAACCTGTTGGAGAAGTCGCTGTTGATCCAGCAGCTGTCGGTCCTAGTCAAGCACTCCAACCGGGGCAATTTATACAACCAGGGTTCCCGCAAGTAGCTCAATTTCCACAAGTACAACCAGGATTTCCATATTTTCCTCAGCCAGGGTTTCCGCAATTTTATCAGCCTTTTCCAGGGTATGCGCCACCTTTCAGGCACTTTGGATACCCAGTATCTCCGTTTGTTCCATATCCTCAATACATTCACCCAGCTTTTCAACAAATCCCTTACCCACCCGTTCAAGGTCAAGGTAACAGTGCCGCAGAGCCGCCAGAGGTCGAAGAAGCTGAACAAGAACCTCCTGTCACGATGGTAAGTAACTTCATTTGACAATTGGTATTAACCACTTCACTCCTTCGCACAAAATACTGTACATGATATACTTACAATGGTTTTTATTATGTAACAGGTACGTCAAAGGAGTGAAGTGGTTAAAACTACACTGTCTGTTATAAGCTGAATATATTAGGTATAGAAAAGTTATTTTTTACCTGAAATTAAATGTTATCTCAATTATTCCTTTTAACAGAACAGAGCTGCTGCTGCTGCTGCTGCTCCTGCTGATCATCATGAACAGGATGCCGTCAAACGAATCGGCGGAGCTTATCCTCCCCATTCTTATATACCCCCTGATACTTATCCAGGGAATAACGGGAAGTTATCATTCTTTGCGCGTTACAGAGACAGAGTACGTCGTCGCCAACAAAATCAAGTTGGTTGAAAAGAATGTTCGGAAGATTCGGTAGGAAAAAGCGAGATGTAACAGATGTAAGATTCGATAGGAAAAAGCGAGATGTTACGGATGTATCAACAGATTCAAAAATTTTGCACAGACAAAGAAGAGGAATCGTTGCGACACTGCAAAGACTTTTTGGTGGAAAGCAAATTGTTGGGTAAGTAGAATTAAATACGTGACATTATTATGATAAATTAAACGAAGATTAATTGATTTTTTGTTATATTTCATTCTTTTCTCTTTTATTTATTTTCTTTGCCACTGTTTTTCGTGGAAAAATAAAAATTTTACTGAACATTCACTCACCGGTTTTTGAAATGGCTGTTAAAGACCAATTTTTATGAACCTTCAACATCTCTGATGCTTTCTTTCAATCAGAAAGATTTTTCACTTCAAACTACTTCTTGGAATGTCACTTAACTTTCTTTTTGTTCATTGTAGTTACCAAAGCATTATTATATTATAAACATGTTATCGATGTACTTTGATAACTCTTCCATCAATTTCCAAAAAATGGTTATAAACACTTCATCATCAAGATTTTCCAAGTTTGAAAACGCTTCTGTTATTTTAAGAAGAAAATAAATGTAATATTTATGAACGTCGAGGTATTATCACAGATATGGTTTGTACAGGGTGTTCAAAAAGAAACGCAGCCTATGTGAGAATGCATGTATCATTGTAATCTAACCTTTTTCGTTCTGTTTCGCGTTGCATTTCTTTTTGAACACACTGTAGCTGGGGAACGTTTAATTCGATGGCAGAAAGTTATTAAAGGATTCCCTTATGAAAATTATTTTGCAAATACCTTTCGCAACATGCGGAGATTATTATAAAAGAATTGTAGTAACCTTCATAGCTAGAAATTATTTCTCCTACAAATACATTCACTTTCAGCAGCAAAGTTGATTTGTCAAAGAAAATATCTGAATCTGGCAAATCTCAAGATTTACTGGTAAAAGTCGACATTTACCATGGAAGAAATTTAATATTCATCTTGGAATTTGCGGTACTATATATATATATACACAGTACTATATATTATATATACTTATATACAGTGCTTATTGCTAAATGTAGATAGCTCATTGGGGAATTTATTAATTTAAGCTAAGTAAGATTTGGTACGAACTTGAACGCACTATGAAAGACCTCCATTCATTAGCTAAGGGTACTTGGTTATTCCCAAGATTTACCAGTTCATGTCACAAGTAAAACGTCATCATGATTATTTAGGATTTGTATTCTAGTAACTCGGTAACTGTTGATATTTAGTGGTAAATCTTGAGGTATATAAATTTTCAAACTATTACAGCAAATGACATATTAGAAGAAGCTTCGTAACTGTTTTTTTTTTCAGGGTCCTCGATAGGATGATGGAAGGGACTGATGATTCTCTTTACCCTTACACGAGAGCGGCTCTGATGGGTTACACTGGAACACCCGAAACGTGTGAGGAGCTTTACCCTGATTGCCCCACTTCTATGGATGAATTAATTGAAACTTTTAATAATCTTCACAGTTACTTCCCTAATGGCATTCCTTTCAGAGATAGGATTCCCGCACCCTTACGCTATCTTGTACCTTAGGTGCGTAGAAGCCGTTAGGAAATTTACTCATATAAATGGTTGAAATACGTATCTTTCTTCCCGAATATCTTAATTTATATTTTAATTCATAGTTGCTCTAGAGCAGTGTTTCCCAACGGAGTGCCGCAAAATTTCATGAAAATGACAAAAATAAACAATTAAAAATTCAAAAGATATTGAATATATGAACATTTAGAATGAAGCAAAACATTCGCGATTTATTTCATCCATAAGGAAACTGTATAGACTCAGTTTGAAGAGGGTAAGAAGTAGATATTCAACAGCTTGAGACGAAAATTCTCCGGGATACCGCGAAAGAATAACATATAACGTTGGGGTGCCTTGAGCCAGGAAATGTTGGGAACCACCGGTCTAGAGTATACGTTTCCCTTAAATTGAAATAAGTATGACTAAAATGACTTTGTATCCATGCATACGTAGTTACTGTAGGTCCCTTCCCGATATCGGACATTTCCATTTCACTCTCTGTCGAGTACGAGGAATCTGAAAGTGGGAATCTCGAAGGAGGCAATTCTCAAATCTATCCATTTCCAAAGTATTTCCCTATAACACAATATTGCCTTCACAAGCTTACAACTTTCCTTTTATACTTTGTCAGATCAGGAAACTCTTTTCCCAAATATGAAATTCCCACCTCGAGTATCTCTCCTTTCAGAGCTCGACTGAGAATGGCACTAAGTGGAAAGTAATTACTGCTATACAGTTACGCCATTTTTATTCATATTGAACTTAAGAGGCATCTGTATGGCGTGCCCTTAATTCTCTTTCTTAATTAAATTATTTAAATCTAACATTTAGTGGTCTATATATATATAGTATACCACTGGGTATCAAATTATTAGCCACTCTGCAAATTTTGAAATTTCTGAGAAACCGCGCAATCAAACCTTGTACGATCCTGAATATATATTGCTCATGTGTATCAACGTTGTCTGTGTACATTTTATGGAGTTATGTTCATAAGTATGGATATGGCAACAATTTAAATAATTTAAGCTGAAATACAAACATTAAAGTGTTTTTTAATTGGATATTCAATGTACAAAGAAAGAAATCATCATAAATATGGAAATAATGAACATAATAATATCAAAATGACCTCATAAGGTTGTTAATAATGGATGTACGATCCTCCACTTGAAAGAACTTTCCTGAGGCGCTCATCCATTGAATTCGTCAAGGTGAGGATCTCATCTGATGAAATGGTACGAGCAGCATCCACAACAGCCTCCCAGATTGTATCCTTACTCGAAAACTGCCGTCCATCTCGATAAACTCGCCTCTTCAGGAGACTCCACATGTTTTCAATCGGGTTGAGATCGGGGGAACACGCTAGCCACTTCATTAATCGAGAGCCAGAGAAGCCTAATTGCTGCAGATATTCCGTAGTTTTCTTAGCCAAGTGTGAGGGTGCATTGTCCTGCATAAACACCAGCGTTCTCTTGAATGTGACCCTCTGCTTCTTGAACCACGGTAGAAGGTTTTCCTTTAAGAAGGCAACGTAGGCATTGGCAGTCATCTTAACGCCGTCTGGAACTCTCCATGGCCCAACCATCATACCTCCAACAATGCCTGCCCAAAACATGATGCCACCTCCCCCTTGCTGGCGTCTCAAACGATGAGGACGGTTCCCTCCAATTGTTACCCAACCCTTGCTCCATCCATCTGGTCCGTCGAGGGTAGCACGGCATTCGTCAGTGAAGAGGACTTTTGAAAAATCAATTTTCATGTAGTCCTCTGCCCATTTCAGTCGATTTTGCTTATGAACTACCTTCAGAGGAGGCCTTGTAACAGGCTTGACGTGCTTGGCTACCTTCTTCAGGATGCGACATCTGGTAGCTTTCGACACTTTTTCCTCGCCACAATGTTTGAAAAGTTCATCACTGGTCAGGCACGGGTTTATCACAGCTTCACGCTTGATACGAGACAAGGTACGTCGAGAAACTGTCCTCGACACACCTTTGTCAGCCCTCGAACGGACAGCACCATGAGCCGCGACGAATCTCTTCACTGTGCGGTGATATCTTCCCAGGATTTTTGATATTTCCAGGGTCGTCTTCCCCTTTGCCAGCTCAGAGACGATGGTGGACTTCTCAGCAGAGGTTAAATCACCTTTGCGACCCATAATCACACACTTATTTGGCACCTGGCTAATAATTTGAGACACCAAAGTCGTTGATAATTCATGCAAATGACTGCCGTTTGTTTACGTTTGCGCAGAACGAAATGATTTTAATACTGTATGCGCAGATAGGTGTCGCCATCATTCAGTGTCGTGACATTCAGTGACTGTGAGTGACCTTGACGAATTCAATGGATGAGCGCAAAGTGGCTAATAATTTGATACGCAGTAGTGGTAAGCACTATTTTTCAGAAACTTTAGCAATGTAAAATTATTCTCAAAGTATTTTCAAAGTATTCTCAAAGTATATTAAAAACTTATATATTTTAAAAAAAATTATAGGTATAAGATATTATTGTCCGATATAAACAGTAATAAGTATTTTTCGTTCTATATTGTAATTTTTCATTTAAGTCTTGGGCAATGCCCCATTTAGTATCTTTGCCCTTCTTGTAATCAAACTGTAAATATATTTATGTTGTTTAAGGTGCATTCTTTTAAAGCTTTCAGACGATTTAAATATATTATTTTACAAACTTAAACGTATACAAAAAGATAGAAGTTGCATGATGTCAACAGCAAATAGAAAAGAAGGCACCTTTTTTCTGATTACGAGTAATATTTTAGCTATTTATGGACAACATTGTTGAACACAGATATTATTTTTTATAGTGCCATTAATATATTTATATAAATATATAGTCTTTTATTAAAGAAAAGATCGAAACCTGATATTATTTGCTACAGACTACTGTAAATCAAAGGGTGTTCCCTTTCCTCTCTTAAATTAGCAAATGCAGTGAGTTTTAGGACAATACCCTCTTGAGCAGTTATCCACACACCAGTTATTCAAGCCAGGAACCCAGAAAGCAGAGCCTTTTTCTACTCCTCTACAATTCTTCTTATTACTGGGATGTGTTTTTCCTTTATCTTTTTTATTTTGCGCTTTACTATGACTTTTGGCCTTGTGTTCTCTTTTGTTACTACCTTCCTTTGGTCTTCCTCTTTGTTTGGGTTTTCCTTTATTACGTTTACGTTCTTGAGAAGTAGCTGTGAAATTGTAAATACCGCCAGAATTTCCGTTTTTATGATCTGTTGACGTACCGTAAACTGAAGACGAATCGTAGTCCAGATCATCATGGCTTACGTTATAGCTTTCATCACCTTCACTGTCCCATGGAAGTGGAACATGCTTTTCTCTAAAAAGAAAATTTGAATGATAGATTATATATTTTTTATGCAGGAAGGAGAGGCCAAGGGCGAATGACCGCAAAAACGCCTCCCCCCCCCCACACACATAAATAGAAGAAGAAGAGAACTAAAATCAAGATCCAAAATTTTCGAGGTGCCTGGACACTCTGCACTTAAAAGATTGGAAATCATAGACTGGGGGAAAGATGGATTGAGGAAGGTTGTTCCAAAGTTGACCGGTTGAGTAGATGAATGAATAAGAATACCAATTAACCCTTGTATTAGAGAGTTGGACAGAAAAGGGATGAGAATGTGTCGAAAGTCTGGAGACATGCAGTTAGAGAGTTCAAAAGAGCGATAGTAAAGCGAGAGTGAGGCAACATTGCAACGAAGAGAGGAGGATTGTAGACAGTCAGTAAGAGGTGGGGAACTGATGAGACGAAAAACCTTTGATATCCACCCGGTCAAGTAGAATTGTGTGGATTGAGCCACTCCACACATGAGGGATGGACAAGACCCCTGTACAGAGACAGCAACTGAGTGGGAGTGAAGAAACTGCGGAGTTGATACAGCAGAACTAACCTCTTAAAAGCTGTCTTAGAAAGAATGTATATGTGAACTTTCCATGAAAGATCTCGGGAAAAAGAAATGCCAAGAATGTTAAAGAAAGAGAAAAGATTAGTTGTGTATTGTTGAAGATCAGGCGATAATCGTGTGGAAGATTTTGACAAGACGATAGATGAAGGAACTGAGTTTCTGAGGCATTGAAAGCACAAGGTTTTCTCTGCTCCAACCAGAAAGAGTACAAAGATCAGAGGTCAGGTGCATCATAGCCGTCCCGCGTGAATGATGGGGTGATTGTTGAGAGGGACGCTTTGTAAAGCAGGTGGAGAGGTGAGGGGAAAATCATCAGCACAGGAGTAGATATGACAGGAAATGCGACTTCAAAGATCATTGATAACTAGAAAGAAGAGAGTGGGTGATAGGACAGAACCCTGAAAAACACCATTATTAATAGGTTCAAGAGAAGAACAGTGGCCATCTACAACAGCAGCTATAGATCAGCCAGAAAGGAAATCAGAGCTGAAGACGCAGATAAAGGTATAGAAACCGAAGGAAGGCAGCTTTGAAATTAAGGATTTGTGCAAATGTTTCACCGAAATCCCGAAAGGAGGATGACCAAGAGTCAGAGAAATACGCGAGAAGGTCGCCAGTAAAGCGTTCTTTGCGGAACCCATACTAACGATATGAAAGAAGATTGTGAGAAGAGAGGTGTTCAAGAATCTTCCTATAAGAATGTTCCTATATATTGTATATAGGAAGATTCTTGAACACCCAACTTCTCACAATCTTCTTTCATATCGTCAGTATAGTACAGTATATATTGTACTCTTAGTAATCATATTCAAGACCATGATTTAAAAAAAAAAGTGTTCAATCAATGACTCAAGAAGGGAAAAGAGAGGGAAAGGAGAAAAGATGAAGGGGTGGGGATGCCGCACCAAAATTCAGTGTTGCTCTGAACATAGAATAATCTAACCTAACCTAAGCTAACATAAACTTGAAAGCAATTTTTTTTATATGTACAGTATAGGTGTGTATCTGACGTCATACTATAAACTTTTGCGGTCACCAAAACCTAAATATACCCTATTGATCTCCTTATCCTCTTATCTCTTTTTCGATAGTTATACAAATACGAGTATAAGGCTTGCTCAAATAAGCGTGTAGGACCTCTCTCTCTCTCTCTCTCTCTCTCTCTCTCTCTCTCTCTCTCTCTCTCTCTCTCTCTCTCTCTCTCTAAAGCCACCCTGCTGTGAAGACTAATCATTAGTTATATATATATATTATTTTTTTTTTTCTTATCACATCTCCATCCCCATTACCCTCATTCCCCCTTCCCCTTATCATTTCACATTCAGAGGGTAGTTGTATGACTCATTTTGGCATTAGTCATCATATATAGACACCGAACGGGAAAATAATAATAATAATAATAATAATAATAATATTAATAATAATAACGAGGAATGTCACGCCCACAATTGTCTTCTGATTAGAGGGTACGCTCTGGTTGGGTATATATTTAGGCCTCCTTTACCTTTTCCTCTTTCCCCTTATCATCCCTCGCTCCCCCACCATTATATACTTGTATATACATACATAAAGTTTATTTTTTTATATTTTGGTGGCCGCTAAAATTCATAATATGACGTCACAAATCAACACCTTGGATCAACATATATATATATATATATCAAGTAACCTTGATTAACCTTGGTTTTGCTTTCTCTCGAATTCATTCTGATGAAGGTCAAACTTGTCACTCCACCTTAGACCTACAGTTTAACGTAAAATCCGAACCACGCCCCACCAGCAGCCCAACGTCTTAACCACTAGGCTACCAAGGGTACCCATTTATCTACCAACCAATTTCTTTTATTGTGTGGAAAGATGACCAGCTAGGTTTTGCTGCGCGCCGTCTGCCCTGACCGGGTCTGGATCTCGGGGCCGATGGATTCGTAGTAAGCGACGCTAACCAATACACCACCTAGGCGCATCACTGTGAATATATACTGTATATATATATATATATATATATATATATATATATATATATATATATACAGGGTGTCCCATAAGTCCGGCATCATAGGAGAAATTCATATTTTTCTTATGCTCGGGATGCCAATTTCCCGTCCACCATTCTGTTCAGTGATGAGGCTGTTTTTTATGGAAATGGTGAGGTAAATCGACAGAACACCCGCTACTGGTCTCAAAACAACCCTCACTGGTATACCTCTTCAAAGAAACAAGGTGCATCTCGGGAGATGATATGGTGTAGCATTTGGAAGGATCGCATCAAAGGCCCCCTCTTTTTCGATGAACATGTCACTGGAGGCACCTACCTACGCATGCTCAATGCTCAAGGAAGAAGCATTTCCCAGTGTCTTGAACGAAGAAGGAAATTTCCCAACATGGTTCCAGCAAGACGGCACTCCTGCACATTACAGCACCCAAGTAAGGGAATACCTGTACCAACAATTCCCTGGTCATTGGATAGGACTTCGAGGGCCTGTGGAATGGTCAGCTAGAAGCCCGGATCTCACGCCACTAGATTTTTATCCCTGGGGCCACTTGAAAGCGCTGGTATACGCAGAGAAAATTAGGAGTGTTGAACATTTGCGGCAGCGCATTATTGGGGCATGTAACACCATTACTCCTGACATCATTCACCGTGTGCTTGTTGACTGGGTATCACGTCTGAATTTGTGTATTGAAAACAATGGTGGACATATTGAGCACGTTCTGTAAATAAAAGCTTTTGTTTTGCCTTTTTTTATTATTTTTTTTTATGATGCCGGACTTATGGGACACCCTGTGTGTGTATATATATATATATATATATATATATATATATATATATATATATATGTATATATTTTCCTTATGATTATCCACTTATCAAACCCTTTGTTTATACTTATCAACCATTGTTCACACAGCTGTTATTAAAATTCTGCTCCTCTCTCCTTTTACCCTCTTTTACTCTTTTTCCCCTTTATTCTCCTATTTTTCCCTCTTTTTCTCCCTTACCTCCATTTCTCATTTCCATCAATACACCCAAAAAATATACTCAAAGTCATACCCAACATATTATTTCAGATGGACACACATACCTTATAAACATATTGATATAACAGTAATACATGAGTAATACCTAAAGATAAATAAGTAAATTAAATAAGCATACATAAATAAGTATAATGGTAACTTTTTAAGTATTTCTTTTGGCTCAATACTGTTAAGGGGTACATTTAATTTGTTCGAATTAAATATTAAGATATTTCGGAATACTCACTCGGTTTTATCGCGATGGTCATCATCATATCCCGCGACGAAAGGAGGCTCCTGAAAGTGAAAATTATTACACAAAGATGAACCTTATTACGGATAAAAACTGATTATGGTTGCGAAATGCCTTGATTAGATGCTAAACCGATTAAATGAAGTCTAAAAACATTTATTGTTATAGATGAATCGGACATAATTATGGTTCTTGTAAATCTATTTGATGCATATTCAAATCTATTGAAGTTTGATAGTCTTTATCCTTGACAACTGTATTTATGTTTAGAATGAATCTACCCTTCCTAGATTATCAGCGAAGTCAGTGAACTGTAGTATGAGTAAATGGGCTTATTGAATACCTTTAAAGGGCACCCAAAATATTAACCCTCGCGAAACCATATAAATTTCTTCATGTTTATACTAGATGATGGCAGTGAAATGGTCTTGGCAGCCTATTTTATTCAAAATATCGATGTTTCGAAAAAAATGTTCAGAAAATTTTAAACGGCATAAAATATTCAGGACTTTTTCTTGATTTTGTTGCTATCACAAAATATAAAAAATAAACTAAAATATCCAAAGCAAAACAGAGTATTACTAATATAATTTAAGAAATTTTATGTCTCCAGGCGAAATTTTTTCCAAAACCGTAGCCTACACGGGTTACATGTCCTGGTTTCTTAAAGAGTACTTGTTAAAGTAAAACCTATAATGAATATACCTTAAAACTTTAAGATGATGCAAAATTTGACTAAAGACATTATTATGCCTTACGGTATCTGATATTGCAAAACAAAGGCCATGAATGCAACATGTATTTGAACCAAGCGAAGGGGTAGAGTTTCAGCTAAAGCATGATTCTGGTTCATCTTGAGTACTATAATTAAAATTATTTCAATGTTGTAGAATAAATACGACAGAAGGCATTTTAATCCTTGTGAGATGCCTCTTTATACACGGTATAACCCACAGAAATTTAAGTCGTAAATGGTGACAAAGAACTCACAGGCGTTTCCGACTCCTCTTTCTCCATTGGATCAACACCTTCGCTCAGCTCACTTGATCCTATTACAATTATTCCTTCTTGTTTCTGAAGAAAAGACTCGTTTGAAATTATTTGTATATTATTTTTAAATGACTAAAATAAATTTCATTACAGAAACTTAATGAATTCCTAGTCTCGGATACAATTTCAAGGAAACTTGTTGAAAACGTGTAAAAGAACCATTTACCTGAATAACCTCACGAAGAATCTTCCTCGTTGGCTCGCAGTGTGGATGAATATATCGAAGGAGAGAATTGGCGGATTTTTCCAACTCTCCATCGATATTTTGCATTAAATCCTTGAGTAACAACACCTAGAAAATGTGTGTATATATATATATATATATATATATATATATATATATATACGGTATATAAAATATGTAATACAAATAAAATACAGAGAAAGAATAAACCTTACTTTGGTTCCTAATGAATACTTTAGGGATAACCTATTTATATTTTAAACATTTATTTTCCTAGAAATATAGGGCGAGTCAAATATAGGGTGAGTCAAAAGTCTGGAAACATACGAACTATGCTTTTCAATGCAAATATACTGTATATGTATATTTGCATTAAAAAGCATAGTTCTTATGTTTCCAGACTTTTGACTCACCCTATATAGTTATTATATGCATTAAAATGCCAATGAAAATACCGTCTGTGACACAAATTCGTCTAAAAGAGCCAATTTCGCCAGTCCTCTGGCCTGCTCGTACGTCTGTTCGCAGACAAGATTCATGCAGGTATCGGGAGGCAATGGGACGTTACTTTCTTTGAGTAAGATGGCCGACACCAGGGGGCAGCAGACGTTAAGGAGACCCCAAAACAAAAAGCCAAACGCCAGCATTATTCTGTATCATATGAAATATATGAATGAGCAGTAACTAAAAAAATATATATATATATAAATGAGTTAGAAGGGCCAGAAACTGGCACATCGCTTATGCCAGACTATAACGCGGCGGCCCACTACGCTAACTCCGGAATTATATTATTATTAACTAGCACCATCGGGAATGGAACCCCCGACATCAGAGCTTTCACTTCGCTTATAAGGAAACGGTGTTACCCACAAAGTCACGGGCACTGACGAGTTCTAAATATAAGATAAAATACATAGAAATTCGTAATGTAGATGACGTATTCCTTAGTTTCAAAGAAATTATGTAATTTCCCTTCATTATAATAAATCAGAGCAAAAGAATACGTTCATTTATACGTTTATTAAACGTACTGATACCAAATTTAAACTTCTTGGGTCTACAGGGTGTCCATAAGTCCGGCGGCGGAAGCCTTTTCTTCATGAGGGTAACTCACTCGTAGCCATTGCGTTATTCTACCTGTAACCAAAATAAGGTCCTAGAAACAAGACATCAGTTTGAACATATGTTTTAGTTCTAATGTATTACTTTTGTAAATTTTATTTAAAACAAATTTTCCTATGAGACCGGACTTATGGGATACCCTGTAGAATTCGAAAAGATGAAGTGACGAATCAGCTAAAATTTATATCAAACCAACAAATTCTCCCCTTGGCCCCCCCTCCTTCCTGTATAAAGAAAATTAGACAACTGTATACAATTGCGGAAAAAAAGTTCACTTAGAAAACATAAAATTTTTAAAAAGCATAAAAAATTACTAATTGGCAATATATTTATTTTTTTTATTCGTTTTTGGGAATCCAATAAAAACATTTCTGATGAACGCATTTTTTATACTTTTTAGGAACTTTATGTTTCTCGGAGAACTTTTACTGAAACTGTACATAAATTACAATTCTTTCATTGCAGTAATTAATACTTTAATACTCAGGATGTAAAGCTGTAGGTTCCCTCCATCGTATGACCTTAGATGTTGCGAAGGAGGTTAAAGAACTCAGTCATTACGTTACTCAGGACGTTTAAAGACTGGAATCTTTTTATTCTAAAATTCAAAGGAATTAGGCCTACTAAAATACTTTTATAAATAAATACAAGGTGATTCACTCGCTGGTAGACCCAGAGTAGGACAAAAGCCCCCTAGGACAAAAGGCCCCTAGGACAAAAGCCCTCTAGGACATTGGCCTCCGAACAGTCCTGCTTCAGGATCTTTTCCGTTTGGGGGCTAGCAGCGAATTTTAATGAAAATCGGTAGACTAATGTAGTTTCGGGCACTGATTTAAAAAATAGCTTTCTTTTTTTGGAGAAATGAAAAACAAACATGTTAGAGCACTTTAAATAATTAATGTGTTTTTAACGAAAATATCATGACTTAACCTAACCAATCGTCAAGGGCATTCAAGTGACCTAATCGGGCATTCAAGTAACCTAACTGGGCATTTAAACAAAAGCCTCCTAGGAAAAATAATAATAAGAATTTATTTAATCATTATTTTTATTCTTTATTATTACCATAAAAATGAACATTATAAAAGGAACATCAA
>JAJOZX010003623.1:417500-422500 GCA_023014485.1 Bathynomus jamesi | reverse complement strand
AGCATTGCTCCCAAGCATTTCTTTACTTTATATATGACAATCGAGCGAACATTTAAATCACACAAATATACATTTTGTTTGCAACTAAAAATCATCATATCCATTTTATGATATTTTTAAAAATTTATTAAAGGTAGCTGACCTTTTACCGTTTTGATAAAGTCATTTTTAGTAGTGGCTTTAATGGTTTTTAACAATAGCTTTGCAAAAAGAGGCTGTTATCTAATATGCAAACCGTACAAAAAATCAAACAATTTTAACAGGTTAAAAGTTCAAACAAGTAACAATCAATAATGAAACTTTATAACACTATTCAGGGACCTTCTTTAAATCGATGGATTTCCTACAAATAGCAAATAGCCAAAATGAAAGATTGAAACCACTCGACAGTTAGCTCGTCATTCTTTAAAAAACATTTTCAATTTCTGTGGCTAGGAAATAACACATAAGTTATATATATAACTAATATAGATTAAAAATCTAAACTACAGCGTTAACAACGAGTTACATTGTACTGCTTTGAATATATAGATTAATTAATAATAATGGTGATAGTCTTATAATCTGCTTTAATATTGTTTATGCTAATCAGCTGATCTAATAATGTAAGAGGACAGGACATAACTAATTTTTTAATAAGTTGGGTCAGTGTTTCTCAACGTTTTTACAGGCGGCACACTAAATATTGATTAGAAATGTGACGCCACACCAACTGTATTTTAAATATATACTGTATATTACACAGTATATTTTTTATTTACTCTACCTTGAATGGGAAACTTGAATTATAGCAGCTTCAGACCTCTAGCAGAGTAAAATCTGGCAATTTCTCACACCATGGTCTAATATAATTACCAAGTCTCTCATTCATGAGGTGCCAATAAAATCCGCAGCATATGCAGAAATCTACATCTGTGGATGCTAAACTAAGAAGAGAACAGGCAGGATTTAGAGAGACCCGATCTTGTGCCGATTAAATCAATACACTGAGAATAATTGTGGAGCAGAGCTTGGAATGGCAGTCCAGCCTGTATTTGGTGTTTGTAGACTTTGAGAAAGCTTTTGATAGTATGGATAGAGGTTGTATGTGGACAGTGATGGAAAACTATGGAATACTAGAGAAGATTATTAATATCGTTAAAGAATCATAAAGAGGATTTTCTTGCAGAATGGAACATAATGGGAACTTTACAGGACCCTCACAAACTGTAAAAACTCACAACACTTCAGCATAGAGATACATACTAACATATTAATGATACAGTCTATTAAATTTTAAAACAATGCAACATAGGTACTACCGTACTCGTACATACCACCAAAATATTTTTGGTATCTGTTGTTTAAGCATGTTATGCGCAAAAAAACTAAAATTATTAGCTTTATTACTGACGTAATTTTATTAATCGTAATATGATCTATTTATATTGCATTCTGTACCACGAAACATAATTCAAAACAAACTTCAATATCTTATACAAAAACTTTAAAGTGCAATTCTACAATTGCGCATAAGTAAATTTAAAACACCCATAAATACATTTAACGTCATATTCAAAAAGCCGCCTAGTATCTGCTCCCAGCTGATTGGTTGAAATGATCACGTGACTTACTGACTAACCTTACTTGAGGAACCCCGCTTGCATTCAAACATTTAATCCAGTGCTAAAAGCAATATATATAATCCTCATGTCTCTTAAATAACATCGTAATACTAAGCGTAATTATTGTTATTTTATTTTATTTGATTGGGTTCAGAATCCCAGCTGAACCTTGAACGGCCAAGCTCTGAGGGGCCACTTCAACCTACAGCCCAAGTTAAGCTAGACTAAACAAACTTACGGACTTTAAGGTCCTATTAGGTCCTACCTCAGGGTTGCTGACTCGATGTGGGCCTACCTTAGGCGTCAGTTGCATAAAAATAAATTAAAAACAAAAGGGGCACTATTTATGGTCTTCTTTCTAAACCTTGCAACAACAACACAACCTGTACCATTGCACGATGCAACAATCTTGTATCTAAGCAACCAAGCTGAATTACAAGAGAGCTCTCTATAAGACTACGCCCTGTAAGTGCCACATTCAACAAACGAGTAGAAAAGACGCGCCACTGCCCCCCAAAAAAATGATGCCACAAGAGTGCCCAAACAATGATGCCACAAAATCCAAAAAATGCTAGCTCTAAATTAAGTGAATTTTTCACTAACCTTACAATTATGAGATGGATGTCTATACACCTTAACTTAATATATACAAGCAATGTTGTATCAATCAGCTTAATCATCATATCGCCTTGGGACAACACTGGCTCTTTCTCTTCTAGATTTTCTAACAAATATATTTTGTACATTAATTTTTGTATATCGTTTTTATTACTGTAGATGATTTATTGATGCAAAATATTACGTTCAATCAAAAAGATGCCCAAGTCTCTTCTCCGACAAATTTATTGAATTTCCCCGACGGGGGGCTGTAGCCCCCTAGTCCCCCCTCCTGGCGCCACCTCTGTTTCAAATGATGGTCTTATTCAGTGTTCGAAATAGGGGAATGTATTTGTGGATTAGAATTTGACTCAGAGACTCACCGTGTCACTCGTGCACATGTAATCCAACAATATAGGCTTATATAATTGAGGATTTCCCCATTACGAAGAAAGAAAGTAACACAACTGTAATAGTTGTGAAAAGCAAGGATATTACCAAAAAAATTCAAAATATACTTCCAAAGTATATTTATCTAAACCAAAGGAAAACAGCATGTACAATGACATGATCATGGGAATAATGAAATTTCAGATTTCTTAAACCTACTGTAATACATTCTGGTAGTACAATGCATTATGCCATAGCATAGGTCTATTAGAATTATGATAACTGGCATATACAATTATGTTAAGGTGAACAGAGTCCCGATTTTGGGCGGGACAGTCCCGAATTTATGACATGTGTCCCTCCTTTCAAAATGTTCCGAAAATGTTCCGCATTTGGAGCAAATTTTCATAAATGTCCTGCTTTATTAAAATTACTGTTACATTAGACGTTAGATGTCCTTTATGAATTAATAGAATTATGCCACATTCCGAATTCCAAATCTAAATACTAACTTGCAAACTGAACTGGTACGATACATGTCGCCGTGCGGCAGTGCCGTCATTCCCGACTAGCGTTTCAGTGTTTCATTAGCGGCCCCTGTGTAAAGTTGTGTTGTAGTGTAACACTTTTATGTTTTTATGTTTGCTTAATTAATAACCTTAATTAATTTTTATCCCTGCATCCTTTTTTTTCTTTTGCAGCTAGGTTAAACTTTTTCGTTTGAAGGATAAGGAAAGTTATTAATTGTATCGTACGTAAGGTCGTAGGCCTAGTTTGACAACACAAAATGTCTAAAACTAAAAGGAAGTGTATATTTAATGCACATCTGCAGTCTAAATATCCATTTATTACAAAACAACAACAGAAAGTGATGTACGGTGTGAGAAATGTAGAAGTGACTTCAGCATTGGACATGGTGGGATTAATGATATTACTAAGCATCTTGGCTCCGAAAGACACAAATCGGTTGATATCGGTGCTTCATCACTAGTAAGATGGTGAGTAATTATTTTAAAAGTGTGACGCCAAGTAATAAGGATTTAGAAGTAGCTGCTGCTGAGGGTTTGTGGGCTTACCATACAGTCAGGGAAAATCAAAGCTGCAGATCTACTGACTGTGCAACAAAAATTTTGAAAACATGCTTTGAACCAAAATTTTCATGTGCCAGAACAAAGTGCGAAGCGATTGTTTCAAATGTATTTGCACCATATGCTGAAACAGAATTAAAAACACAATTAAAGGATGCTCATTGCATAACATTGCTAACTGATGCAAGCAACCATGGAAACATCAAGCTGTTTCCTGTTTTAATTCGCTTCTTTCAGCCATATGAAGGTGCTCAAGTGAATCTTATTGACTTTAAATCTCAGCCTGGAGAAACCTCAGATATTGTGGTGAAATATTTAACTAATATTATTGAAGAGCATGACCTGGGCAGAAAATTAGTTGCTTTCTGTGGTGATAACACTAATTATAATTTTGGTGGTGCTGCAAGAAAAGGAGTGAATAACATTTTCAGGAAGCTAAATGACTACATTGGTAGAGAACTAATTGGGATTGGTTGTTTTGCACATATTGTACATAATGCTGTTCAGTCTGCCAGTGATTGTCTGCCAATTGATGTGGAAACAGTGGTTGTAAAAATATATTCATATTTCTACATCTATACTGTTCGAGTAGAAGAGCTGAAAGAGTTTTGTGATTTTGTGGACATTGAATATAAACAGTTACTGGGATATAGTAGGTGGTTAGCATTAATGCCTGCAGTTGAAAGAATACTCAAGTTGTTTCCTGGTCTAAGATCATACTTTCTGAGCCAAAGCAAGTGTCCAGTGATACTGAAAAACTTTTTTGAAAACCCAATCAGAGATCTGGCTCAACTTTGTGCATTGTCAAGCAGCCACCTTTCACCAAGTGGTTTTAAAGATTGAGGGTGAACATATATCAGTTGTGAAAGTGATGAGTGCAATTTCTGATCTGAAGGATAGTTTACAATCAAAACAAGATAATGTGTTGTGCCACTCTCAGTCAGGAGTCTTGTAAACAAACTTGAACAAGACGGGTTGATTGATTCTAATGATTCCTTATCTTTAAAGAAAATATTAATTGAATTTTATGACACATGTGTTAAATACTTGGATCAGTGGTCGGGTCACTTGCCAAACGTTGAGTGTATGCAGTGGGCTTTATTAAAACAAGTTCCAAAGTGGTCAGTTGTTGAGAAAACAATGGATTTTGCTGTTGAAAAACAACTATTTGACCCCAAATTTGACACTGAATTATTTGATGAGTTCACGTGTTTTGCAAAGTACATTAGTGATGAGAAAGTAGCAGAGTGGAATGCATCTAAACTATCAACAGACCAGCGCTGGGTGGAAGTATTCACTCATTTCAAGGCCAGAGATGTCA
>JAJOZX010003623.1:285000-412500 GCA_023014485.1 Bathynomus jamesi | reverse complement strand
CAGTAGGCAGTAGAATAAAGTACCTAGCAAGTTCACCAAAGGTTGTCATTTAACCTACCTGCTTCATAAGCTCTTCATGCATAACAGTTTAGTATGCTAGCTCGTAATAAATTAGCCAGTTTTTTTCCTATCCTACATAATGTTACGACATTAAGATACAAGATCACCCAGAACTCGAATATTACATGTCGAGCGCAATTAGGCGAATACGAGTTAACACACCCGACGCATTGGGCCGTTTGGGCGCGAAATTGGATAAATTTTTACAAGTGTACGTTACAGGCTTTGTAAATCAAAACTATGTTTTTCTGATGGTTTTTAATGCAGTTTGAACAAAGGTTAATTTCGTTCAAACATCAAAAACAATCGGGTGGGGGGGGGGACATTGTTTTAATATATAACAACCTAAAATTCCTCAAAAGTCTGTAATGTACTCTTGTAAAAAAAATACCCAAAATTGTTAGGCCTATAGCAAAATCCTTGTGTGATGCAATGCTATTAAAAAATTCAATCAGGTTTTTTAGTCTGTGGCAATGGTTCAGATTTGTATAAATAAGCCAGTTTGGTGTCATCAATGGTCTCTTAGGCTAGTAATGGGTCCAGGCCCATGACTGCAGACTTGAAAAAATTTACTGGAGCACAGCTCTGAATTTACTTTTTTTCCCCTTACACCACTAGATAGGTTAATGATAGTAAACTCTTGAATTGATGACATACCAATTACAAATTGTTTTAGCTAAACATAATAATACAATAATGTACAGTTTATAACTCACCTTAAGTTTATTTATTCATTGCAGCAGCAATAGTGGACGATGTTAGGCCTTGCATGTAGGCATTTGTTGTTGTGAATTTACCACCATGTATGCTTGGCCACTGATCAATGGCTTTCTGTGTGATCATTACAGTAGATCTAGTGCCTGGAGCTGGACCCTCCTTCACAATTCTGCATAGCTTAGTCAAATGAGATGGCTTAATGGATCCTTTGTGTTCAACAATGTAACCAAGAATGGAGAATGTCCCCTTCAGCTGGTGCTTCACTCCAGGCAGTTGATCCATCTTTATCAAAATGCTTTAATCTCTCTCTGATTCCTTTCCACAGCTGTTCTATATATTCTGTCAGCCAATTTATCACTGAGTCTTTTGTAAAACTACTTTCAGATCAGATCTGGTTTTGGATGGTCTAGCAACTTCAGCAACCTGGTAGTAATCAGAACGTTTCTTGATGTATTTGTAAACTTCATTTAGGATGTAATCCTCAGCTGTTAGTTCCTTTTGCTGCCCTGTGGTATCGTGCTTAAATTCAGAAACTACATCATTTGCATTTCCTTCATTAGCTAATTTGGAAATTGTTTCCATCACTCTTAACATAATAGTTTTCCCTCCTCCTTTATAAAATTATTTTCTACAAATTCTGTACTAACTGTGGTTTTTTGAGCTACTTGCAACATAATCTTTGTTACATAGGAAATCAATATATAGAACTTGGCACTAATTTCTTTCTCTTGTGGATGATCAAAAAATACACAATTTTCCACAAATCTGTCAAATTGATCAAATTCGTAATTAACCATGCGAGTATCAGATTTGAGTTTTGGTCTCTTAAAACCAATGATATTGTCAAGAACCATATTGGTATAGTCAAGGCCTGATCTCAGATTTGAAGAGTGATTCTGAATAAAGTCTAAAAGCTCACTTAGTTTACAAATTTTCTTCAATGCATCAACATGGGCTCTGTTCACAAGATGCATTAAGTCCCATCGAAATTTGAAATTTTCTCCAAATAACTTTTTCATTTCGTTTTTAAATGGCTCGTTGTCCTTACAAAAAGCCCCATCTCCAACCATTCCAGATACCTTGGATTTAATTGCTTCTTCAGATAGTTTCAAGTGATTAGGAGACTTCAACACACCAAAAATTTCATTGGCCAAATAAACTCTTGATTTGCTGCGTACTAAATTTATCCCAGCAAGTTTTACAGTCTTATCTTCTTCACTCATAACTAATACAACTAGCATGCTTAATCCTAAAATTGTTCCAATGTCAGCTGTTATTGTTACTGAAGTTTGTTCTAAGAACCACTTTACAGTTTGTTCTTTAAGTTGATTATCTAATAGCTCACAAATTGTCTCGCACGCATGTGTGCTATGATTCAAATTTCCAACCTCACAACCTGACCTATGTAATACAGCTAGAAGTACTGGATATAGAGCCCATGCAGTGTTTGTTTTCATTATGTAGTATAAGATGTTGCCACATAAGTCTTCTATGCGTTTAGTAGTATTCCGAGAAGATGTTTTCATCACTTCATAAACAGCAGCTCTCTGATGATGCTGAAGTTTAATTAAATGTCTCTTCAGGTGGGTTTTCAGATTTCTAAACCATCTCTCTTGATTTTCTCCTTGTTTGCATACATAGGTTAAATCTTTAACATTGAAGTAACCTTTTATGTTAGAATGTTTGTCTGAAGCACATGCTTTGGGGTCTGTGCAAGCTATGCAATATAATGTAAACATTTTATCATCAGAAGCATCATCAATATCTTCTTGATTATCATCATCTTCATCCTCAACAGCTATATCTACATCAGGCATATTAGTGTCACTATTTGCAATGTTTTCCATTATATCACTTGGTACTGAAAATGAATCATCAGCATGCCCTAGATCCTTCTTTTCCACCAATTTGAATATAGATTTGATCAAATCATTGTTCAGGATTTCTTGTATTGATTTACACTTGCTTAAATGGGCTATGGAAATGTCAAATTTGTTGCTTTTTGCTTTATTAGATTTGGATGCAACACTTGAACTTGAAGGCATATTTTGACTCTTCTCTTTATTAACCACAACAGCTTGGTGAGTTTCTTTTGTTAGGTGCAAAATTGCATTCAATGTCTTCTGGATTTGGGAATTTTCAAATTCCTCTAAAGCAGTTTTGTTAGTCTGATGCGCAGATTCCTCACTTACCTTTTGTTTCTTAGGTGGAGGAGAAGCACTTTCTTCAGTCTGTGAAACATCTAGTGAAAAAGTTTCATTTTCTAGATTAGCAGTTGATGAAGTTGGTTCATTTTTCTGAGGTCTAGCACTAGCACATTTTGTGAACAAACTAAATGACTGCTTTGCCGTATCTCTTTGCTGCACTTCATCCTGGTATTTCTTTACTGCAATATCTAAGCTGTGGGCCCAAACTCTGGGACCTCTTGTATTGTAACAAATATTTTTTTGGAATTAAAATGTTCCTCCTAGTTTTGCTTCTTTGAATATTTGTTCTTGCATTGACCACAAAAGTAACCCCTTTTAACACCCTCACTTTTCTCTCCAACTTCATCAATATTAGGATCCATTATTGATTATTGACTACCTGAAAAAATACAAAATAAGTAAAAGTGAGTAAAAGTAAGTAAATATAGTACAATGAAAGTAAGTAAAAGTAAGTGCTTTAAACTTAGTAAAAGTAAGGAAGAGTAAGTAAAAGTAGGTAAGTAAAAGTAAGTTTAAACTTAACTAAACTTTTTAATTCTAGAGTCATGGTGGATTACTTAAAACCGCACAAGTAATTATCTGGCCAATTTATCAAACCTGGCCGAGATCAATGGAACATAGTCCAATCCTGATAATTTTATATTAAAAAAATATACATTTTAATAAAATTTTAATTATCAAAATATTGAAGCTTAACAAAAAATAAAAATAATTGTTAAATATGGAATTACCAACTAAACTTAAAATAACTAAATTTGTAATTTAAAAAAATTGGTTTGTACAAGAATGTATATGCAAAAAAATTGCATAACGTCTAGCGGATGAACAAAACCCAAACCCAAATTTACCTTTTCTCATGGTCAAATTTACTGGAGCAATGCTCCCAAGATCCCAGGAATCTGGAGTCATGTCCAGGCCTAACTTATGTTGATTTATTACTGAGTAAATACATCAACCAAAAAAATAGTACAGTGGACATTGGAATAATGCGCACCATCTCCAAAAACATTTTATTTGTCCATAACTTCTTGGATTTATAGGTAATTATGTCGCAAATGACATGGCCTAAAGTTGAAATAAAAAATATATTTTTCTAGTGTATTGGTGTGCTCTGTTCAAATATAACCACTTCTTATGCAAATGAACAGAAATATGTGTTTAGGCCATGTAATGACAACTGTATTTCTGTTCATTTGCACAAGAAATGAAGGTCATATTCGAACAAAGCACACCAAAATACATTTGAAAAATGTATTTTTGACTGCATTTTATACAATAAAGCATAACCTAACATCAGGTCTGGCGCCAGCCTATTTGGCGCCCTTAGCAGGACTGCAGCTGGTGCCCCCACCCGCCTCCCACTTCACGATTGGGTTTGCCCACAAAGTAATCAAGGTACCATATTGAAGAAACTATTTGCCTTACACTGATCTATTTTAATTTGCTAATACATATATTTATTATAAAATTATAAAATCATTTCACAGTTCAAGAAAGTGTCATGACCAATCAAAACAGCGAGTAAAGCAAGGCATATGTAGTAACAAATCAGAACGCTCAAAAGTGCTAAAATATGCGTGCAAAAAGGACATATCTACTGTTTTTTCCAAGCAAGAAGGGCATATGTCACATAAAAATAGTTATTCGCTTATTGACGACTCCCGGAACCCTAAAGGGTTAAAGGTCGTGATAGTGAAAGTTCTATAATGACCCAATAAGATGAATAAGTTAATTATGTAAATATCAGTCAAGCTAAATTGGTGTACATACGTCGTACAACCTTTCATCATTTGTCTATGCTTCTCATTCCTTCATTATTTTTTTCATGTTCTTACATAATACTATCAGATGTGCACAGGGCGGGAGGCGCTGGCGCCCCCCAGATCTTTGGCGCCCTTAGCATTTACTAACCTTGCCTAATGGAAGCGGTGGCCCTGCCTAACATGTTCATGTTATGAGATCTCATAAATGATGCATTACCACAGGAAACGTGCGAAACCCCTCAAAATTAACCAGAAAAGTTTGCTCTTGTCATTTTTGTTTAATGAAAATATCATGATTTAACCTAACCAATCATCAAGGGCATACAGTTGACCTAACTGGGCATTCAATTGACCTAACTGGGCATTCAATTGACCTAACTGGGCATTCAATTGACTAACTGGGCATTCAATTGACCTAACTGGGCATTCAATTGACCTAACTGGGCATTCAATTGACCTAACTGGGCATTCAATTGACCTAACTGGGCATTCAATTGACCTAACTGGGCATTCAATTGACCTAACTGGGCATTCAATTGACCTAACTGGGCATTCAATTGACCTAACTGGGCATTCAATTGACCTAACTGGGCATTCAATTGACCTAACTGGGCATTCAATTGACCTAACTGGGCATTCAATTGACCTAACTGGGCATTCAATTGACCTAACTGGGCATTCAATTGACCTAACTGGGCATTCAATTGACCTAACTGGGCATTCAATTGACCTAACTGGGCATTCAATTGACCTAACTGGGCATTCAATTGACCTAACCAGTTAAGTCAACTGTATACCCTTGATGATTGGTTAGGTTAAGTTGTGATATTTTTGTTAGTTTAAATGAAAGTGTTGAGAGCAAAAATACATAATAAACAGTCTGGTAGTCCTGATAATAGTTTGGTAGTTCCGATAATACATAAGTACTAGTTAGGTAGGTTAGGTTAGTAATAACATAAATTTTACGGGTGTGAAATTTAGTTATTAGGGTGTGTTTTCATGTGCATTGTTCAGAAATGCTACTCATTTGCCCCATGGTTACTTAAAAATAAAATAAAAAAAAAAGATTTTTTCATACTTTTAATTAAATGCTGGCAAATGAGTGGCATTTCTGAGGAAAGCACATGAGAACACACCCTAATAACTAAACTCTCTTACCAAAAGTTGTGGTGGGGCTATTTGCTGTATATTTACCCTTCCCCCATCCCCCATGTGATATAGCTAAATGAAAAATGATTTTTTCTTTGATTAAAATTGAATTTCAACTCTCCATCAGTGGAAAGAGAAAAAACTAGATCAATGAAAGAAAGCCACCCCAGCCTTCTTTAGTTTGCTTTATAAGGCTAATTAATGAAAATATAATGACCTGACCTAACCAATCATGAAGGGTGTACAGTTGACATAATGATTGGGTAGGTTAGGTCATGATATTTTTGTTAGTTAGCCTTATAAAGCTAACTAAAGAAGGCTGAGGGTGGCTTTCTTTTATTGATCCAAAACTGTTTTAGCATCTAAAGGTAGTATTTTTAGTTGTGATAGGATGATTAATCGGAATCGAGAATCGGAAGAATTGAGCATTTTTCAGGAATCGGAATCGAGAGAATTGTACGATGATTTCCGATTCTTAAAACGATTCTTTAACTTTTAATTGAACCAATTTTGCAATGTAAACTTTAAAATTTAAATGAAAGAGGATAACAAATTTCATTTTTATTGTATTGTAGCTATACATTAAAACATGTATATCCATGATGTGTAATCAAGATGATTAAAATGAATTGTTACAACTTACAGTTGATTTTTATTTTTAAACCAATCTTTTATAATTTATATTACCATACTCATAATGTAAATAGTTAATCTTACCAGAGTAAAATATGACAATTTCCAGAAAAACAAATATAGAATTATATATAAAAATATTGAGAATCGGAATTGGAATCGAGAATCGTATCGGAATCGAGACTTTTTAGTGGTATCAGAATCGGAATCGTTAAAAATTTTGGTATCGTCCCATCACTAATTTTTAGATTTAAATGATGGTAACCACTGAAAAATCCATAACATTTCACTTTTTCTATAGTTAGGGTGAAGTTGCCAGTGGTTGCACATTTGACTTAAAAAAAAAAAAAAAAATTATTTCCTTCACTGTAACAATATTTTGCGGAGAGTTTTTTTTTTTAAGTCAAATGCATGACATTAAAACTGATGTGTGGCCATTGACAACTTTACCTTATTCATTAACACCTGACTTGCCATCCTTGTTAAGAGTTAATTTACTAAATGAGGTGGTGATAAGTAAATAGATACCTTATAGTAGGGAAATGAGAAAATTTAAAATTTTTATATTTTGGGGGGGAAATGAGACAGGTTTGCCTATGTCAGGGGTTCAGGGCTGCTGGAAGGATTTTGGGGTTCCTAATATTGAATTGAATTGAATTGAATAACCTTTATTAATAATAAAATAAATATATTGGTTTGACAATTTACAATGACATAAATAATTGTAAAGTTGGACTATTTATTTTATTTAATTTGGCCCTGAAGCTTTAGGCTTTACTGGGCTCAAGAGCCCAGTAACTAGCTGTTTATTTTTAATAAGATTATTAAAATAAACAGCTAGTTGTTGTTAATTAATAAAAGTAAATAAGTATTATTATTAGTTAAAGTATGTATTAATCTTAAGTTAATATTACTGATATGACTTTATGCAAGGTCACCATTGAAGGTATATTATACCAATACACCATACAAAGAAACCAGTATTATACAGTGGACCCCCGATTTGAGTACGTAATCCGTTCCAGCATGGCGTACTCAATTTGAAATGTACTCAAATCAAACTTAATAACCTATGGGAATTAATTAATTCGTTCCAAAACCCAAAAATTTCACCCTACCCCTACTTTTTCTATAGAAATTGGCCTACGAAATTTAGTAATTGTATTAAAAATAAACGGAATAGAATACAAAATACATACCATACAATATAGACAAAATAGAATAATCCTGTAGGAGTCTTGCTTGATGTGCTGGAAGTTCCAGATGAGGAATGGAGGGGAGGAATTATTGCTTGGCGGGAGAGTCTCCTTCCATGATGATGTCTGGTAACTCATCAGGGCTAGGCGTTCTTAGGCCCACAGCCAATGACATGGAAGAGGAAGAGGGTTGGGGACTTGAGGGTTTGAAATAAGCATCAATTTTCTGTTGCTTCTGCCTGTTTGCTATGAATGACTTAAAGTAGCTCATGACCTTGTCCTCAAACAAGCCGGCTGGCATACTCAAATTGAGTTTTCTACTCAAGTAGAGTCAATAGGAGCCTATGGACGAGCGTACTCAAATCGAAAATACTCAAATCGATGCGTACTCAAATCGGGGGTCCACTGTACATGAGAGAGAAGAAATGAACAAATTCAAGAAATGTGTTTTTAATACTAATTATACATGAGAAATTAATAAACAATAGTACGCACCGTAATAGATATTAATCCTAGATTTTTGTTAGTATGCCATTATTAATCAGGATTTCAACTTGGTTTTAAACAATTTACATTCACAATATTTTTTTATATCAGCATTTAAGTCATTCCATAGTTTCAATCTGATGAAAATGGGTAGTTTTTGAGATGAAGACAATCTAAATTGAGGTATAATGAGCTTTGATCTATTTCTGGCTTGATACGAGTGGATTTCTTGATGAGTTACAAAATATTTATATACCCATTGTAAATTAATGATTTTATTCTTATATTTGTAAATAAAAATAAAATGTGCCAGTTTGATTATATCATTGAGCTTTAGTAGGTTTAGCTCTTTAAAATAATACACTAGAATGATCAAGGAAATCAGCATCAGATAATAACCTTATTGTTTTTTTGGATGACAAAGATACTGTTTAATGTATTGTTAGTGGAGTTTCCCCAAACAAGGGTGCAGTAGCCTACGTTACATAAGGAAGAACAAGAGTATGATAGTCAGTAAAACCTGTTTAGGGACTACATTTCTAAGCTTAAACATTATAGCAACGCTCCTTGAAGTCTTTTCCACAATATAATTTACATGATCACTCCAATGCAAATTCTTATCTAGCATTACACCAAGAAATTTTGTTATAGTACACTTCTTTATAGCAATTTCATTAACATTCATCAAGATATATATAAATTTCTTTTATTAGTAAAAATCATGAAATTTGTTTTACTGGTATTTAGGAAGAGTTTATTGGTGGTCAACCATTTCATTACACCAATGAATTCTGAATTAAATATATTCTTAGCTGAATTAACACCTTTGCAAGAAAAAGATGGTTGTATCATTGCAAACATTATGAAGTTCAGTACCTATGTCAGATGAATATGGAAGGTCATTTATATATAAAACTAACAGTGGACCCAGAACTCAGCCCTGTGGCACACCATGTTTGAGAAGCGCTTTAGTTGAGCAAACCTTATTTACTGATACAAAATGATATCTATTGGACAAATAACTTTTAACCCAATCACTGATTAAGAACATAAGAAATTTTTATAGTGGGCACACTAGGGGCCACTTTGGCCCATCGAGGTGGCTCCACTATTAGGGCGGGTCATACTATGCATTTTTTTAAATCAATGGAGAGGGGTGTTCAAATGACATATTTTGGTGTATAGAACACAATTCTGAAGAAAATATTTAATTCTGATAACCCTAACCTACATCATTTTGCAGTTGATTATTATTAAATTGTTGATTATTTTACTAAAATATTGTAGTTACCCCAGAATATGTCTTCTCACATTTTCTATCATGGCTGCTCATGTTATCTCTCATAGAGCATTGTTCTAACTAATTCATATAAACACATATAATGTAATTCATATAATAATAATAATATTTAAATACTCAAATAAAAAGGTGTGCCATTCCACTTAATTGTAATTATCATACAGTTTGGCAGCTTTGGCAAAGGTACAGAAAAACTATGATGAGATTCAAAACATTGCCCTTGCTAGTGTAAGGTATGGCATAGGGCTGAGGCCAACTGCAGCGATAGCAACAGCAGCTCTGATTGACGCAGGAATCATCACAGAAGACAATACAAGTAAAGTGATTGATAAGAGCAAGGTCAAGAGAGCACAGGAGAAGTTAATGAGAGAGCTGGGGGAACAGTTCGAGAAAAAGTGCAGGGAGGAGGGGGGGGATCTCTTGCATCCTCTTTGATGGGTGGATTGACCTGACCAATGTGATGATGGAAGCTGAGGGCAGTGACCAATCTTTTCCCGCAAAGATCAAGGAAGAACACTATAGTGTTGTTAGTGAGCCTGGCAGAGCTCTACTATCTGTTCCACTTTACCCCAGAGAAAGCAACTAAAGAGGAGTCACATGTGGAGAAGATTGCTAAGGTCCTGTTTGCCTGGCTGAAAGAGAGGGGTTATGATAAGACCTTGTTGGCCATTGGAGGAGACTCAACAAATGTCAACACTGGTGTGAAAGCTGGAGTAATGCAGAAGCTGGAGCTGCACCTGGGGAGAAAGCTGGTCTGGTTGGTGTCAGGGTTGTGGAGTCGGAGTCGTGGAGTCGCACGTTTCAGGGCGGAGTCGGAGTCGGTAAAAAACTTCCGACTCCAATTTCTGTCCTGTGTCACCCTTAATTTCTAAATCCTAAATACTAACATTTAGGTTATTTAGTTTTTTTGGTCAATAAACCTTATTCATTGATAGCCCCTAGATTAAGTTTTTTTAATATTTTTTTTTACATTTTCAGAATATACAATTAATATTTATTTAAATATGAAATATAAAATATAAAATTTCACACTTAGTGTGGTGGTGATGAAATGTCTTATTATTATGATAATTATAGAGTGAAACACTAGAGGAGTCGGAGTCGTATATTTAAAATGTGATGAGTCGGAGTCAGATTTTTAGATTTTTTACAATGTGTGGAGTCGGAGTCGAATTTTTGACAATGTGTGGAGTCGGAGTCGGAAAATTTTGGACCGACTCCACAACCCTGGTTGGTGTGCAACCTGCACACTGTTGAACTTCCCCTGCGCCATCTCATTGTTGACCTTGATGGCCCTACTCTGTCAGACAAAAAATTATCCGGGCTAATAGGAAAGCTCCTTGATTCTGCTACAGACTTTGATATCAATCCAAACTTCACCCGAATCTCTGTTGGCCCTCCACTGATCAAGCTTCCTGACAAGGTCATTCAAGATCTCTCAACTGATCAATACTATGGCTATAAAATTGTCTGTGCAGTCAGGGATGGAGTACTTCCTGCAGGGCTGGCTCTGTTAGAGATAGGACCAGTAAACCACAGCCGCTGGCTCACCACAGCCGCTGGCTCACCACAGCCGCTGGCTCACCACAGCCACTGGCTCACCACAGCCGCTGGCTCACCACAGCGAACAGACTTCTCAGGCTCTGGGTGTCAAAGCATGGACTTAAAGGAAAGAACCTGAAGATTCTGCAGTTCATTGTGGAATTCATCATTGGAGTGTATTACCTATGTTGGTTCAACGTGAAGGTCAAGCACTCCTGGATCGAAGGGCTTAGGCACATCCTCTTTCAGCTGGACTGCCTCAAGTCCCAGAGAAAGGAGGTGCTGGATATTGTGATGCCAACTGTGAGAAGATCTGCTTGGTATGCCCACAGTGAAGTCATCCTCCAAACACTACTCTGCTCTGAGGATCAGAAGGAGAGGATTGAAGGGGTGGAGAGAATCCTGGCCATCAGGGGAGAGGGGGACCTGGACACTCAGCTGGGGGACTCCTCTGTTAGGAGCAGAAGGACACCTGACATCAATTGTGATGCTTCCAGCATTGGTGACTTGATCAGCTGGTCAGAAGGTGTGTCAGAGCCACCTCTCACCTGCTCTCAAAGCACCTCAGAGGTGAAAAACTTCATCAACACCCCCATGGAGGTGCGCAACTGGCCTTGCCACACACAAAGCATTGAGAGGGTTGTTAAAATGGTGACTGAGGCTTCTGCTAAGTACTTCTCACAGGAAAAGAGGGATGGAGGGATCAGGGCTCAGGAGACCAGCAGGAAGCTGATGTCTAAGTCTGAGTCAAAGCAGGATTTGTGCAACCTGGCAAAGTTCAAGATGTCAGGAGAATGATCTTTGTAATTATATCCAGTGATATACATGCAGTTCACCCATTAATAAATATATGTAAAGTTGATTTGCCTTGTCAATATAAATGATTTACCTTATATCTTTTAATATATTATAAAGGGGTTCAAAGGGTAAAATTGGCAATTTAGAAATACAAAATGATGTAGGTTAGAGTTATCCTATCCAAAAAGAAGCTCATATTTGATTCCCCATGTAAAAAAACACAATTTAGACCCCTGATGGTAGGATTTCCTTCAGATTCATGTTGTCACCTGAGTACGACCCGCCCTACTCCACTATGTAAAAACTGCCTGTACATTGGCAATAACCATTTTTACAAACTAATTAAGTATCAATTTTAAAACTAATTAATTTCAATTTAAAACTAAAGATAGAATCTCTGGATCCAGAGATCAAAGTCATATAATAGGCTACTATCCACAAATATGTTACACACTATATCTATTTATAACTGACATGCAAATATATCAGATCCAAAGAACCCAGTCAATTTCATTATGGTACCCATCAATACCAGTACCATGCCAACCAAAAATAAGTCATGGTCCATATCAATTGTGGACCAAGTCACAATTTACATCCATATACATTACAATATATATACTTAAGAGGAAAAGTGTAGGTGTGGCTGTAAAGACTGTACAGTAATGTAGAAATGTGTGTGCACCCATTTGGGTCTCCCATTTAAAGGTGTTTGTGGGCAAGTGAAGATCGTGAGTTTTTCAATACCTCACAGTACTATGGGGGGCACTGCTCGGCAGAGGAATCTCTTTAAATAGGGTGTGTAAGGACAGAGAGTATCCCCTAACCCAAGATGCTGCCTCCCTATATCCCACAACACCTGTGTTGAGCTGTGGGATCTATCACCCAAATGCACATATATATGAAATAAACTAGTACCATTCATGCAATAAAAATGGGCTTAAACACCATCACCAGATGTCCCTTGCAGATATCAAACTATCCAACCTTCTTTTGAAAGAATCAAGCGTATCTGAAGTCACCACTTCTTCTGTCAGACTGTTCCAAAACTTAATTACTCTGTTTGTAAAACTGTTTTCTTAAATTTGTTCTACATCTTGGCTTAAATAATTTCATGCTATGACCTCTAGTCTGATTATTGTGATCTTTAATGAAAAGAGACTCAAAATCTATCTTATCCAACCCTTTTATCATTTTATACACCTCTATCATATCACCCCTTAACCACCACCTTTTTAATGAGAACATGCTTAGATACGCCAGTCTTTCCTTATATGTCAATTGTCTTAGAGATGGGATCATTCTTGTTGCTCATTTCTGTACTTTTCCAGTTTTTCAATATCTTGTATCAAATAGGGACTATTAAATTGAATGCAGTATTCGAGGAGGGGTCTCACATATGAAATGTATAGTTGCTTTATAATATTGGGTGATTTGTATTCAATTTGTGTGTGCATGAGATTGAGTCTAGCATTTGCTTTATTTCTGATTACCATACAGTGATTTGAGGGTTTAAGTTCATTTGTCACAGTGATGCCCAAGTCTTTCTCTTTATCATCATTTCTAATCCAAATTCCATTCATATTGTATTCAAATTCTAGATTTTTTGGCCCAATATGCATAACCTTGCACTTAACAACATTAAATTTCATCTCCCACTTATCTGCCCAGGCTGTTACTCTAAGTCTTTTGTATTGTCATTGCTCCTGCTACTGACTTAACATTATGGCCTAATTTTGTATCATCAGCAAATTTTGAGGTTTTACATGATAGGCCCTTCTCTAGATCATTTATATAGACAAACAAAAAGCAGAGGTCCCAGAACAGACCCCTGTGGGACTCCGCTCAATATGGGTCTCCAAGTAGACTTATTTCCATTTAGATGAACTCTCTGTTTTCTGTTTCTCAGCCATTCTTCTATCCAATCAGCTATATGACCTCATACCATGGGCTCTAACTTTACCAACAATCTTGCATGAGGAACAGTATCAAATGCCTTTGCAAAATCTAAGTATACTATATCTACTGGCTCTTTATTTACTCCTCTAATGCCGTAACAATATAATTTATTAAGTAGAATATTATGGTCTATTACATCAAATGCCTTACTCAAATCCATAAATATTGATATCATTATTTCTTTGTTTTCTTTAGCTATATTTTCATTTTCCATAAGATTTAAAATAGCCACTTCCATTGTTTTATTATTATGGAAGCCATATTGATTTGGAGATAATAAATTGTAATAATAAATTGTAATAATAAATTGTAATAATAAATTGTAATAATAAATTGTAATAATACTGTATTAGGGGAACCAGGACAGAAAGGTCCCCCACCCACAAGGTGGGGACCCAGGCAAAATGCCCCTTTGCCCCACCTCAGTGGCCCTAACCCATATACATTATGGGAAAGATTCTTTCTTCCCTTGTTAGCAGGCTTTTGTATATGCTAGAACTTCATTTAGACATTTGTACAGAAAATTCTTTTTGCAGATGATAATCTTTTGGCATTTTGTATAGTTTTCTTTCCCTAAGTTAGACCTAATTCAATTGTTTCTCACTTTAGGCTGGTTCCATTTAAATTTAATTTGGTATGGGCCTAGCCTAGGCATAAATAAAAAATGGGAAAATGCTCAGTTTGGGTTGTCTTCATACAGTATGTGATGCTAGTTATATTAATGATCAATGAAAGAAAGCCACCCCCAGCCTTCTTTAGTTAGCTTTATAAGGCTAACATGAAAATATCATGACCTGACCTAACCAATCATTAGGTCAACTGTATGCCCTTGGCAATTGGTTAGGTCATTATAAAGCTAACTAAAGAAGGCTGGGGGTGGCTTTCTTTCATTGATCCTATAGGGCCTATTAATTTATATAGGCTTGGTAACTCAGTCAAAATTTTCTGTTTTTTCAGTATAAGGATGGTATATAAAAAAGAAACTCCAGTTTTGTCTTGAATGATGGTAGCAGCATAAGTAAAGTAGTCAACATAAGGGAAATGGTTAATGAAGTAGGCCTACTTAGTTCTATGAAAAGTATAGGTTTAAGGGATGTGAAGTAAATACTAGAGTACCATAATGGTACATTGCTTCAAAAATGACCATATAAGGTCTTAATCATTAGGGATGTACTGATATATTGGTATCGGTGATATTGGTAGATTTTTAATGGTATTGGTATCGGCTGATTTTTAAAAATATCAGATGATATTTCAGAAGTACAATTTTTTCCAAAATTATGAATAGAAGACTATTTAGAAGATGGAATTTTCAATATTTTGTTGTTTTATCACTTCACATAACTCGTTATTTTTTCATCATAGCCTTTTATTTTAATAATAGCCTAGGTCCTAAGAAATGTAGCACACAAGTTTTACCCAATTTTCTTTTCAAACAGTCAATCAAACAAGTGTAAATCCTTTGAGAAATAGATATAAAGCCTAGAAAACCAAAAAACTATCTTGTAGTCATAGTTCACAATATTAACTCAGCTAGCTGGTTAAAAACACATTTACTAAGCCCAACATAGGCCCACAGTCCAATTGTATAACAAACAAAACTATGATATCTAATGCAGTGTTGCCATCTCTAATGAAAAGGATTATTGCTTTGTTGCCAAATTTTCAACACAGAAAATAAATTATAAATGTTACAAAAATATGACAAACTAATAAACCCTAGCTGGATATCGGTATCGGTTATTGGCTGATACTATTTTTAATTATCGGTATTGGTTATCGGCTAAAAAGCAATATTGGTACATCCCTACTAATCATGTTGTAATTATGTTGGGATATTTTTAGGTTTTTTAATTTTTCCCTTCGCTTCCCCATAAAATTTCAGTTTTTTATTTTTTAAATGTTGGTCAAAAGCAATTTTGTGTAATATAAACCTCAAAAGGTGATCAAATAGTGCATATGTTTGGCCCAAATGAAATGATACAGAGCAAACACACATTGGCTAAGAAGTTAAATTTTGGTGCGTATGTTATATCTTGATAACCCATGCTCTAGAGCAGTGGTCCATGGGCCCCCTTAGGGGTTTGAATGAGTTTCAGGGTCTGCCAAAGACAAGGGGTATATTCTAATTTACATGAAATTAGAATATGCAAATTATTTTCACTAAGGGGTCCTCAAAAATAATCCATATTCTTCTATGGTGGATCCACAAGCGAGTCATTCCATGTCAGTTCAATGGAATTTTGGGTCGAAAAAAAGTGACCATCACTGATTTTTTTGGAAACTGGCAGACTTATAGATCTTGGGAGAAAAACAGAATGGCACTTGTTTCAACATTCTAGGTCATATGGTTCCGGAGATATGGCCATTCAAATTTTGTAAAAAAAGGTCAATTTCCAACAGGGTTGGCAAAAACCCAACCCAACTCGGTTTTTGGGTTTTTGATGGGTTGAAATTTTTTTTAGAAAGGTTCGATAATTATGTAGTGCCTAATATATCTATTATTTTATTAATTTATTTATCTAATCTACAATATATATTAAAAAGACATCTTTATTTCATAGAAAGTTCAGATATGAGAGATAATAATGACATTAGAATTTTCTCCATTTTAATTTTAGATCTTTCATTTATTTCTTAATAGCCAATTTCAGCTTTATTTAGACCTAACTCAAATTTATTAAGTGATCAGCCTACTAGAGTACTATGCAATTATTGCAAAGAAAGTATCACTCGAAAAATTGAGAGTGAAACATCATCTAGAGAAAGTTAGACCTGCACATACTGGTGGCAGACTTAAAGCTGCTGAATGGGATGAAGTAGAAGTGTTGAGTGACCAACCAAATAGAGTTTGGTGCAAATACAGCAGATGTGTATTTTCAAAAAAAATAGAATGAGTGAAATATTTAGATCGATGCAATAAAAAATGGGTACAAGCTCGTGATGATGAAGTGGATGAGCTTACAAATACAGCTACATCAGCAACTCTTCCTCCTACACATAGACATGGCAGTTTTGAGAGTAGACCCTCTTCAAGCAAATCATATGAAAGCCTGGTTCATGATGAAACTACAATTCACAGTAGTGAGACTTCATTCACTTCAACCACTTCTGAATCTTCCGTACCATTTTTTTTATTCTACTCCAGCCAAGAAAACACAAGGTCAGATAATGCCATATGTAGTTAGAACAACTGTAGATCAAAAAGAACAACTAGATTTGCAAATGGCCAGATTTTTCTTTTCAGCAAATATTCCATTTATAGTTGTAGAGAAAAAAGAATTTATTAAATGGGTCCAAAATTTAAGATCAGGCTATTGTCCTCCAAGCAGAAAAAAATTATCTCATGACTCGCTAATCAAAGTGAATAATGAAATAGGTACTGGATTCAATGAAAAAAGATTTAGTCAATTCTACTGTAACTTTAATTCAAGATGGTTGGAGCAATGTGTCAAATGATCCAATAATTGCCCATAGTGTTCACAATGGGGTGCAAATCCTTTTTAATAACTTTTCTGTTTTTCATAATCTTTATTTACACATTGCATAATTTAAGAATTGTTTTATAAGTCAGCTTACTTGAAATAATAAACATGCCAAATCATTCTAATTAGCTACAGTACAATTGAACAATGTAGCAATAAGAAAAATTTCAATTATTTTAAAATAAACCTCTCAGAACAAAAACCCAAAAACCCCAAAACCCACTGAGAATTCCAGTGGGTTTTGGGTTGGATTTTTAGGTTTTTGGGTTTGGGTTTGGGTTTTTGGGTGCCAACCTTGATTTACAAGGTCATACCATATTTCATCATGAAATATACCATATTTCATCATGAAATATACCATATTTCATCATGAAATATACCATATTTCATCATGAAATATCTCGGTTCCTATTGCACTTACAGAGACCATTTAAACACTATTTTAAAGCTTTTAAGCAGATCTACAACTTTGTTTCTATTCATATTTTACCTCAGTGGTAAAAAAAAAGTTGCTTATTTTTGACATTTGACCTTGTGTACTAGGTCATTTGATGTCACAACTGGTTTTTTCTCCTTTCACCCAATTTTGGGTACACATGTCTACCTTAACCTAGAACAAGATTTTTAGTGTTGATTAAGTTAGTATAGATGCTACAGCCATTTCAGTGGACCATACCCACCTCCATTTTGATCAAGTACCTTTTTCTACCAAACTTTGGAGCACCGTATCTTTGGAACTGTTTGAGCTAGTGTGTTGAGAAAAATACCATTAGATTTTTCTTACTGAGATATATAATGTCTACTATTTTTATGACCATTTGCCTTTTAATATGTATATTAAAATAACCTCTTCCTTTATTTTTACCAATTGAGTTACCAATTGCACATGCTTTATGATTATTTGTTAGTTTCAATTCAGGATTTTGATCAATCAAATTTTTAGTCAATGCATGAATACCTTTTTTCACTTTTCCTTTGTGTTTTTTAAATGGGTCACAACAGAACCTACCCAAATTCAAACTGCTATAATCCATGTTTATCTAAAAAGAAAAAAAAAAACGTAGCTTAAAAGCCAGGGTTGGGTTCAATTACACAAAATGGAAACAATTACAATTTTTTTATTTTTCTTCAAATTAATTATAGTTAGTATTGTACTTCACAATTTCAAGATCAATTGCAATTACAATTAATTAATTTTGTCCGAATCAATTACAATTACACAAATATAATATCTATTCTATATATCTAAATATATATCTAAAATAAATATACAGGACGTCCCAAAAAAATGTGTATACACTTTAAATAATTATAAAGGCAGTGTTTATTAAAATACATTTCATTTTCAAAATGTAATAGAATCTACAGACATTATTTAATTGTTTTGTCAATGCCTGTTTTCAAACTGACGTCCGTTCTGGTCCAGACACTGCTGATAACGCGAAGCAATGGAATCGCAAACATCACGAAACATTTTGTTTGGTATTTGTGTGCATTCTCGTTCAATGGCTACTCTCAATTCAGCGACTGTTGCAGGTTTTATAGCGTAGACTTTGTCTTTTAAGTATCCCCATAAAAAAAAGTCTAGTGGTGTGAGGTCTGGTGAACGCGGAGGGTATTCTACGAAACCCCTTCGTCCAATCCACATCCACATCGTGCCAAGTACCACTCGCAATACTCCACTCTTCGGTCCGGATCATCTTCATTAATAGCATGGACTAATCTTGGAATGTAACTTTTCCATTGACAGCGCTTCAAAATGCGTTGGACAGATGATTCTGAAATTCCTACCTCACGACTCGCTTGCCGCACAGATTTTCTTGGACTTTGGTGATACATTTCCAGTACTCTTTCTTGTTTTGTGGGGCTTGTCGATGTCCGTGGTCTTCCGGAACGCTTCTTGTGGACATTCTGAACAGTTCCATCAGCTTCAAACTTATCTCTAATTCGAGTGATGGTAAGTCGCGTTGGTGGATCTGTTTGAAACTCCCTCCTAAACTGTCTTTGCACTTCAACTGCGTTTTCACACTTCCAGTAGCATTTTAGAATGAATTTCCTTTGTTCAAAGCTTAGTCTGACTGCCATTATTAATTCTAATGGGTTTAACTTGGAAAGAAAGAAACATCAATTGAGCTATCAGCTGTTAAAGTGTGTATACATTTTTTTGGGACGCCCTGTATATCTATAAAAATATATATCTATATCTAAGTATAACTAAATAAACTATCAAAGGTTTATTTTCATTGGATGATGTATGACTGCCAGATCTAGGGGTATAATTTTTAACAATTGACATTAATTGATCAATTACAATCAGTTATAGCTCAAAAATCAATTACAAATACCTTTATTTTTATTTTATTTTGAATCAATTACAATTAATGGAAATTAGGATCAATTAATTAAAAATATAATTATTCATTGTATCCAACCCTCTTAAAAGCTATTTTTGCTTAGATGGCACAAATAAAATTTGGGACCTACTGGTCTTGTTTCAGAGATCTACAACAAGAAAAAATGTGCAGTTTCATTTACAGATTGGAATAAATACAGATGCCAAAAAAATCCTTGCTCCAAGGTTTAAATAAGCTTATTTTCACATGGGTACGTACTGTTGTACACAGTGAATAAATACACAAAGTAATTAATTCTATTAAAACTCGTCTAACTCTTAAAACAACTTATTCTATAGGGTAGTACCTATAGCCTAGTATAAGGTACTTATATACGTACATAGCTTTACCTTTAAACAGGATAGCAGGTTCAAAGTTCTTCACACTTTTGAATGTTGATACACATTAATTAATTATGTAATTTAAATTACCTATATTATATAATTCTCTGAAATATATAAAAAAAAAAATTTTTATAATAGGGCCAGATACTTATTCGACCAAATAACTGGGTTAGGTTAGGTTAGATAATTACCAATTTTTTTGAAAATTAGCAGACATTATATATATCAGTAAGAAAAATCTAATGGTATTTTTCTCAACACTCTAGCGCAAACAGTTCCAAAGATATGGTGCTCCAAAGTTTGGTGGAAAAAGGTACTAGGTCAAAATGGAGGTGGGTATGGTCCACTGAAATGGCTGTAGCATCTATAATAACTTAATCAACACTAAAAATCTTGTTTTAGGTTAAGGTAGACATGTGTACCCGAAATTGGGTGAAAAGAGAGAAAAAATTGGTTGTGACATCAAATGACCTACACAAGGTCAAAGGTCAAAAGTAAGATCAACCTTTTTTTTGACCACTGAGGTAAAATACGAATGGAAACAAAGTTGTAGATCTGCTTAAAAGCTTTAAAATAGTGTTTAAATGGTCTCTGTAAGTGCAATAGGAGCTGAGATATTTCATGTTGAAATATGGTATGACCTTGGAAATTGACCCTTTTTTTTTACAAAATTCGAAGGGCCATATCTCCGGAACCATATGACCTAGAGTGTTGAAACAAGCGTCATTCTGTTTTTCTCAGAAAGATCTATATGTGTGCACATTAAAAGAAAAAAAAAGAAATCGGTGATGGCCATGATTTTTTCGCCGTTGAACTGACATGGAATGACCCAAGTGAGAAAAAGGTTGCAGACCACTGCTCTAGGGCAGTTTCTAAACAGCCACTCTGTGAGGTAATGCCAACACAGGTATCCCCCATTAACCCACTGGCCCTGATGGAAAACATGCATTATCCATGAGACGCGCATGCCAATCTCTCATGGGTAATGTCCGTTATCCATATGCATTTAATTTTTCTACTGCTTTAATATTCTTAGGAGAATATTACTGGGGGATTTCTGAGTTGTGGAGGAGTTTGACTCAAATCTTTCAACCAATCACAAATGAGTACGGTATGTATTCAGTTGAGGATTTTGCAAAAAAAAAATCCTCAACTGAATATATATGTAATATTTATCCACTAAAATGACTGAAATTATAAAATTATATCTGAAAAAATATGAAAGTATCCCCTCTCTCCCCATCTCAGATCTGTGAGTGATAGAAAATGTGTGTGTAGGTATCAATGGGCTAACCCTTTCACTGAGTACACAGGTTACACTTGGGATGAATGCACAGCAATTTTTGGCTCTGTGCACAGTTTTGTCTTTATTTTATTATATAGGTAGCTACATGTATGTATATAATTTTAATTTAATTTAATTATGATTTTAATTAGAAAATTAAATTGACTTACCTTAAAATTAAGATAATCCTAGAATATAAAAATGTAGTAGTAGTTTAGAAGTTTAGTTCACTAGATTTCAAAACATTTGATACATAATCCAGGTTTGTCAGAGCAGGTTTTGCATTGATAGTGGCTTTGTGACACTATTCCATGAAGGTAGCATACACAATATCTTTTGTGGGATTGCGACTCTTTTTTGATGTTATTTTTTCTATGAAATCCTTCCAAAGTAGCCTAGGAACAGTCACCTTATCCAGGACTGACTGTCAGTTCTTTTACTATTGCCAAACAGAATTCAAGAAAAGTAACTTTTTTCTTTACAAAATTGTATATTCCAAATGCATATAGTATTCACAATGAATTCATTGCTTGTATCTTGAAGAAGGTTTGAGTCTTAGAAGCCAAATATTGCTCGGCATATCTGTTAGTTTCTGTAACGATTAATTAAAAAATTTTATCAGGAAAAACTTCACAAAACACATCGTACATTGAATGTGCATTATCAGAGAAATTTACTTCATTTTTTCCTGTAAATTGTTCTATATTGCGTGGAGTTCTAATGCTTTCCCCTAAATCCCTCCACGTGAACAAAGGGGTGTCTGCAACCTTGCATTTTCATTTTCTTTTTGGTTCTGGCTCATTTTCATTAGGGATGCACCAGATATCCGGAAACTACCCGGTATCCAGCCGGATAGCCAGATATCACTTTCTTATCCAGCCGGATAGTTAAAACTTTTTTTGGTAAATTTACTCGTGTTCAAAGTTATAACAATTTTTGCATAAAATGAAAAAAAAAACATTTAAAAAATCATAAATTAAAAAATTTAAAAAATGCTTAATTTTTGTGCAGTGATGGTATCATCCCATGGATACCACATTTATGAAAATCCGCCCAGTAGTTTGGAAGTTGTTAATGATCATACTTCAAAGGTTAATCAATTAATTTTAATTTTGAATTTTAATTCTAAATTATGCAGGTACAGTATTTGAATATAAGTACTGTAAGGTACGTACCTTTTAGGAATACTAAACAAATATTGTTTATCTAGTAATATATATATATATATATTATATATATATATATATATATATATATATATATATATATATATATATATATATACCCCTCCCCGTGGGTGGTCTTTCTGGGGTGGATCGCCCGCGGGCTCCTGCCTCCATGTGGCGAGGGGGGTCAGCCGCGGCTGGGGGCCCTGCGGGTCCCCCGCCCTGTTGCGAAGTGGACTTTTAGCATACCCTGCTATCCTACAGCCCCCTCTTTCCTGTCTTCCCCTCTTTACCCTCTTCCTTGCCCCTCTGTTTTTTCTGCTTTCTCTATTCACTTCGCGCGCCCCGTGGGCTGCCGGGGCTGGTCGCTGGGGGTCTCGCTCCCATGGCCGGGGCCGGACTAAGTTGGCTGGTAGGGTGCCCATGCCTGGGACCCTGGGGGGCCTTGGTCTTTGCTGCCGGCGGGGGAGAACTTTCGACGCTGCAAGGGCCCCTTTTGAAACGGGGGTACCTACATGGGACGAGGCACCCATCCCCCGCCGGCGTGCGCTTGGTCCCCTTGGGCCCCGGGTAATGGTTCCCCGGCCCCGGGCGCGAAACAACAATAAAAATTTTCTTTATGGAAACACTTACAAATCTAATGGACCTCGTTGATGACCCGGCTTGTGCATCTGACCTCTCTCTGACTACCTCTTTGGACCTTGTGTCTGGTAAGGGCAGTCGGCAGCCCTCGCCCACCCCGTCTGCTCTTCTTGCCGACACCTCCTCTCCCTCTCTTCCCCAGGCTCGTGGCGCCGCTGCCTGACCCCCGCCAGTGGTGGATGGACCTGCAGTGGACCCCCCGACCCCTGGATCCCCCCATATTCCACGTCCCGATAGGGACCCACCTGCTTTTTCGCCCTCAGGTGGGAAGCCCGCGGCCCTGGTCGCCTCCCACTCCGGTCGGGCATCATCGCCCCTGGGGGACATGGGACCCGACGTCGCCATCTGCCTTTCTCGTCTCCCCGTCCCCTCGAAGTACCGGTGGTGTTTGGCCCGATGTCTTCGCTCGGCCTTAGGACAGTGGACAAGTTCCTCATCCTCCGCCCCTCCCCACTAACCATGAACGCCTCTTTCGAGCGATCCATGGGGTGACGGGGATGGCTCGTTTTGACCTTCGGCCTCAGAGGGATGGCTCCATTCTGATAAGGTCGCGTTCCTCTGTCGAAACCTCCTCTCTGCTCGCTATCCCCAATGTCCTGGGCTGCGGGATTACGGTGTCCCCCCACCCCCGCCTCAATCAGTGCCAGGGCACAATTTACGCTGCTCGTCTTCTACCCATCCCGGTGGAAGACCTCCAGACTGACCTCGCCTCCCAGGGTGTTGTGAGGGTGTACCGCTTTCCCGACAGATCGCGATCCCCAACCCCCTTCTCCTCGCCTGCTCCTCACTTTCGACTCACTGGTGCCCCCCGTTTCGGTATTCTGGGGCTTTGGTGAGAGACGAGCGTGTGAATTCTCAGTACGACCATACGTGCCAGATCCTACACGCTGTTTTCAGTGCAATAGGTTTGGCCATGTGAGCAGCTCCTGCCGTCAGCTGGCCCCGTTGTGTCCGTGCCGCTGCGGCGGCCCTCCCCACCCCTTGCCCTGTACTGCTCCACCTTCCTGCACCAACTGCCATGGACCACACCCTGCTTCATCCCGCTCTTGCCCATCCTTCCTCTTTGAAAGGGAGGTTCGGGCCCTCTGTTCATCAGAGTTTCTCAGTGCTCGGGAGGCGCGGGACCGGTTGCGTGGCTGCGAGGCCCGGCGTGGTGCCTCGTACGCCGAGGCTCTCCGTTCCCGGACCCCGTCCTCACCGGCGGTTCCCAACACGCCTCCACCCACCGTGTCCGCTACTCCCAGTCCATCCTCTGCCGCCCAGCGGACTCCTACCGCGGCTCCCCGTACTACCAGCGCGTCCCCACATGCTCCCTTCGCGAACGCCGATGCTTCGTCGGCAACCCCCCCTGCCCCTTCTACGCCCTCTCCACCGGTCCTTCGGCCACCCCCATTCTGGATCGTGACCCGCCGTCACCCATGCGGGCCGCACGACGGAGGGGTAGGGGCCGCAAGCGCCGCGCCAGTGGTGACCCCGAAAGTTTCGAAGCCATAAGCCTTGCATCACCTTCCTCTCCCAAACACAAACGCCCCCTTCGCCCTACCGCCCCGGTGTCCTCACCATCCCCACTGCGCAACCGTTATGCACGCTCCCCCCTGTGGTCCCCGACGGCCCTCGTGGTGGGGGCTGAGATACACCCCTCTCCGCCCGGTCGATGGACCCACTGGAGGGGGAACTCGTCGGCGTGGGTGGGACGTGCACGCCCCCGCGCTGACCCGCCCCATCTCTCTCCTCGACCTGCCAATGCCTCTGGGTGAGGTATTATTTTCCACTCCCCCTCGTAGTCCTGCCTCCCCCGCACCTCCGGTGAAGGGAGGGCATTCTGGATACCTCTCACATCCCTTCTCTGCATCGCTCTCCCCCGGACGTCGGGAGACTCCTCTTCTGGAGGACTTGCCGGCGTCTGGTTCCACATCGCCCCCTCATCGGGGTGACCCTCGCCTTCGCCCTCGTTCGGCGTCCCTCGCTGAACTCCGGGGCTTTCCGAATCCTCTTTAATCTCGGCCGCCCGATCGGCCCACCCACCCCATAACCATCCTTTACGCTGACTCCTACCCCTCCCTATACCTCGCTCCTGGTAGGCCTCGAGAGTCTCTCCTCTCTCCTGGCCTCCAGGTGTCCGGCGTGTTTCTGCCTTCAGGAGATGATTCTGGGATCCCGTTCCCTCCCTCGAGTGTCCGGTTACTGCGGGCTCCCTTCCCCGCCTCTCGATGGGGCGGGGAGGGGGGGCGCCGCGGTCTTCGTGCACCGCTCCGTCCCTTTCCGCCCCCTCCCGCTCCGTACAGTCCTGCAAGCTGTGGCCGTGCGCCTTTCCTTGGGGCGCCAGCTCACGGTCTGCTCTCTTTACCTCTCCCCTAACGTACGCCCTCCACCCGATTCTCTCATCTCTCCATGACCTAATTCTTCAGCTTCCCCGCCCTTTCCTGATTCTCGGGACTTCAACAGTCGGGACCCGGCCTGGGGGGACGTTTGCTCCACCTTTCTCTCCGGGACCCTTCTCTCCCTTACGGACGAGCTCGAGTTCACCTTTCTGAACGATGGCTCCCCAACCTGCCTTCACTCGGCCCACGACAGTTTCACCTGTATCGACCTTTCCCTGGTTTCCCTCGAAATCGTGACGGAGTTCACCTGGGAGGTCCTGCCGGATTCTTCCGGCAGTGACCATTTCCCAGTGTGTCTTACCCCGACCGTCTCCTCCCCCCCACCTCTGTCCGCCCGCGCTGGCTGTTCGCCCGAGCAGACTGGGCCTCATACGCGAGGGGCACGGCGATCTCGCCATCAATTCCTGCCTTTCCCTCCGTCAGTGAGGCCCTCGCCTTCCTCGAGAGTAAGATCCTCTCGGCTGCCGCCAGTTGCATCCCCCGTACCTCTGGCTCCCCCAGGCCGCGAAGCGTCCATGGTGGACCCCAGAGTGCTCCCATGCCGTTCAGGAGCGGCGCCGTGCCGGCCGCCGCTTCTACCGGACCCCCAGCTGGAGCACAGATAGAGTTTCAGCGCCTGAAGGCAGTGGCCCGTCGGGTCCTGAAACTGGCCCGGCGTACCTCCTGGCGGAGTTACGTGTCCGGTATCTCCTCCTTGACTGTCCCCTCGACTGTTTGGCGCAAGGTGCGTAGCTTTGAGGGACCCGTGTCCCCCCCGACCCCCGGTGCTTCGGGTCGGGGACGACGAATTCGTCTCCGATCCGGAGGCCGTCGCGAACGCGCACTCGGCGCACTTCGCAGCCATCTCCAGTTCCGATTCCCCCCATTCCCGCCGCGACCCACCGGATTTTCCACCTCATAGGGATGACCCCTATAATCACCTCTTCCGCATGACGGAGCTTCGGGAGGCCCTCCGCCCCCGACGCTCCTCCGCACCCGCACCCGATAATATCCCCTATGACTTGTTACGGCACCTCCACCCCTCTGCTCTCAGCTTTGTACTGGACCTCTATAACCGGATTTGGTTGGAGGGTTCATTCCCGGACCAGTGGCGTGAGTCCATCGTCGTCCCCATCCCGAAGCCCGATAAATACCCCTCACTCCCGTCGAACTATCGCCCCATTTCCCTGACATGCTGCGCCTGCAAGGTTATGGAGGCGATGGTCGCCTCGCGGCTGTCCCTTACTCTGGAGGCGAGTGACCAATACCCTGCTACCCAGGCTGGTTTCCGGCGCTTCCGGTCTACCACCGACCCCCTCCTCCTTAGCCACGACGTGCAGGAGGCTTTCTCCCGGCGTCACTTTGTACTCGCCGTCTTTTTCGACCTCCAGAAGGCCTACGATACTACTCGGCGGAGCGCGGTCTTTGACTGCTTACGCTCCCTGGGTTTCGTAGGCTTTCTCCCCTCCTTTATTTATAACTTCTTGTCCGCCCGTTCTTTCCGCGTCCGCATCAGTTCTACCCTCTCTGACCGCTTTCCGTTGGAGGAGGGTGTCCCTCAGGGTAGTGTCCTTAGCATCCTGTGTTTCTCACTAGTGATGAACACAGTCGCTACGGTCCTGCCTACTTCCGTTCGTCCCTCTATGCCGATGACCTGGCTCTCTATTGCTCTGGCCGCCTCCCGTCTTTGGCTGAACGTCGACTCCAGCTAGCCATCAACGCGGTGGTTCGTTGGGCGTCCTCGGTTGGCAATGCTTTCTCACCCTCTAAGTCTTCCAGTATGCTTTTCCGTCCTCGGCGCCTCCGTCTGTCGCATACCTTCGCCCTTACCCTTGCCGGCACTCCTCTTCCCCTCGTCCCATCCGTTCGATTCCTGGGTATGACCCTCGACGAATTTTTCGGTTGGGTTCCACACCTTAGGCGGTTGCGGCAATCATCTCGCCGCACCCTCTCCCTTTTGAGTCACCTGTCCCACATGACCTGGGGGGCGGACAGGCGTACTCTGCTGCGCCTGTACACCTCCCTGGTGCAATCCCGCATCGACTACGGCTGTGTGGTCTACAGCTCCGCCTCCTCTCCGGCACTCGGTATGCTGGATCCTCTTCTCCACCATGGCCTTCACCTGGCGTCGGGTGCCTTCCGCTCGTCCCCTGTCGCTAGTCTTCAGGTGGACTGCGGACACCCCCCCCCCCCTGCCCCTTCTCCGGGGCCTTCTCATGGCGAAGTGTTACCTTCGCATCTGCCGCCTCCCGAGGTCCCTACTCTTCTCCGCGATCTCCCAGGCGCTATCCCGGCCTGACACGTGGCATTTCGCTGCCTCCCTGGCCGACGTTTTTTCGTCCCTGGGGATCCCCCCACCCTCTATTCTGCCGTTCTCCTTCGACCTGTCGCCCCCTGGCTGACCACCCCTATCTGCCGCTGCCAGGCGCTCTGTGGCCTGCGTAAGGAGTCTCCTCCTACCGTCCTCCGGTCTTCTTTTCTGGCCCATCTTCCCATACACTCGGACGATGTTCCCGTCTACACCGACGGCTCGCGCTCCCCTGCAGGTGTCGCGGCCGCCATCTTCTCCGTCGCTGTCACCTACCTCCTGGGGTATCCCCCTGCCGGTTCAGGCCTCCATCTTTTCCGCGGAGCTCTTTGCCCTTCTGGAAGCCCTCCGTCTGGTATCGGGTTTTCGCGGTCTTCCTGTACCATCTTTTCGGACTCGCTGAGCGCCCTTCAAGCGCTCGAGCGCTATGATTCCCCGGACCCCCTCGTACGCATTATTCAACAGGAGTACCATGTCCTGCACACCGTTCACCAGATCCGGGTCACCTTCTGTTGGGTTCCTGCCCATGTCGGTGTTTCCGGTAATGAGGCGGCTGACCGCACAGCCCGTCCGCCGCCTCGATGCCTCCCTCCCCCGCCCGCTCCCCTTCTCTGACTATGTGCAGGTCTTTCGGTCCCTCTACGACCGCATATGGCAGCAGTCCTGGGACGATGCCACCGGAAATAAACTCTGGTCCATCCGCCCCCGCCTGTCATATTGGGCGTCCTCTTTCCACCGCTCCCGACACAAAGAGGTCATCCTTGCGCGGCTTCGCATCGGCCATACGCGCCTCACGCACGGCTATCTTATGTCCCGGCAGGAGGCTCCTTGTTGCGCCTCCTGCCAGTCGCCCCTCACCGTCTTTCACATCCTTGTGGAATGCCCCACCCTGTCGTCAGTACGTCGTCGCGCCTTCCCGTTCCTCTCTGATTTCCCCCTCCCCGATCGTTTACGTCTTATGCTCGCTGAGAGCCCTCTCTTCTCGCTTGACCGTCTTTTCCTTTTCCTCTCCCAATCTCGCCTCCTCTCTGAGCTTTAGGTGACTTCTCACCCGTCGTCCGCGGTCCTCCCACTTCTAGTGCCTTTACCCCGTTTCCGTTTCTCTTTCTCATATTCTGCTTCGCCATGATATCCGCTAGCGTATAGCGGGAAATGGCGGTAAACGCCCCAATACAAAAAAAAAATATATATATATATACACACACACACACAGTGGAACCTCGACTTACGAACGCCTCTATTTACGACCAAATCGACATACGAACATACGCCCGGCGCTTCGATTGCGATTGCGAGTGGATCTCTCGCATATTTGCTCCGTGATTTTTTGTTTATTGCTTTATCTCTCGCATATTTGCTCTGTGATTTTTCGTTTATTGCTTTATCTCGCATATTTGCTCCGTGATTTTTCGTTTATTGCTTTATCTCTCGCATATTTGCTCCGTGATTTTTCGTTTATTGCTTTATCTCTTGCATATTTGCTCCGTGATTTTTCGTTTATTGCTTTAATAAGCCCTTCATTATGGCTCCCAAGAAAGTGAAGAGTGATAGTGGCAGTGAAAAAAGAAAACTTAAAATAACCATTGAATTAAAGAGACAGAAAAGAGACAAAACCCCTGAAGGAGAGGTGCCCAGTGTTCTTATGGAAGGGGACTCTCCTTCCAAACAGTAACTTCCCTCCCCCTTCCTTTCCTCATCACCATCCACTCATGCCAGCGATTATCCTCCACAAAGGTACAGTAAAATTATACAGCTTATTAAATTTAGTATAATTTTTTTCTCTTATATTTTCTCTTTATAAACTCTTACAAAGCATTAAAAGTACAATTATCTGGGGCGCTGGAACGGATTAATTAAATTTACATTAATTTCAATGGAAAAAAGGATTTGATTTACGACCAATTCGAGGTGCGAACAGGGTCTCGGAATGAATTAAATTCGTAAGTCGAGGTTCCACTATATATATATATATATATATATATATAATATATATATATATATATATATATATATATATATATACACATATATATTAGGGCAGCCTTTATAATACTGTTATAAAACATTAAACACATTAAACAATAGTACTACTTGTTGATAGAGAGTCCATGTACTTGTTGTACTTCATATTTTTCATGAGAAATAGCAGTTTCTCCGCATTTGAAGGCAGTAGTCTGTTTCGATTGTCTGTGTAAATCTTGGCTGCTGCACTGAACAAATGTTCTGAGCTGACAGAAGTGGGTGGTGCACTGAGATACTTGATAACCAGAGGTTTTCAGTGTGGATATTTGTTGTTTTTCATACTCCACCACCTTATTGGGCTGTTCTGTCATGGTAAAAGTGGTTCATCAAGATATTTTTCCATTTCTGCTTTCAAAACCTTGCTCAATTTGATTTTTTGGGGGGTTTTGGTCACACTGCCAAGACTTCTCATAGTTATGACTTCTATCCGATGAAAAACTTTCACAGGATTCCATAGTTTCCATGACATTATCTTTTTCTTCATCAATACTGCTATCAGTCTCTTGTTTGGTTGTATTGTCAATCAGCTCGTCAAAGCACTTCCAGATGTCCTCATGTGTTTCTGAAAGTAATGATGTTTGTTTGGTTGTTTCATCTCGTTTGGTCTCCATTCCAACCTTTTGTTTTTCATTTACATTTTCATTGGAAAGCATTTCTTCTACGACCCATTATTTTGCTTTTGCATTATCTCTTAGAAATTTTGTTTTGAATCTTGGGTCTAGAAAGGTAGCCAAAACAAAACATTTTCTATTCATTATGTTGTTTTGTTTGTCACTGCTGGTGGTGGATCCTTCATTTAGAAAGCAAATTTCTACAGACTTCTTCAGCTCATCTTTTAGTGTTTGTATTCCAGTGTCTTTTTGCCTCTTTGAAAGATAGGAATGAAGCGTCATTATTGCTGGAATTACGTAAGAGATTGTTTCATTATTGACACTAGCCTGTTTTGTGATTTCTTCAAATGGTTGCAAAACTCTGGTAACATTTTCTACTATGAGCCCACTCGTAAGCTGCCATGGTTGGAATGTCATGCTCAGCAGCATATGCTGTCACAGCCTGTCTCTGTCCATGCAATCATTCCAACATGTAGTAGGTTGAATTCCACCTTGTTGGCACATCCTGGATTAGTTTGTGTGGTGGTAGCTTTAGGTTTTCTTTAATTTCTTTTAGTTTGGTGAAGGATAAAGAGGAGTGATTGAAATGAGTAATGATTTTTTGTCCTTTAGCCAATACGTCTGCTATTGCTCATTGAGAGAAGATGGAGTCATTAATTACAAGCTGAAGAGTGTATATGAAGCAGCTCACTCCTGCACTTGTCAGGCCTGTAAGAAAGAAATGAACATATTTTTTACCTGTATTTTATGTCATTACTTAACATTTATTTTCAAGTGTGTACAAAGAATAAACATTAAACACTATTCAAATTTGGTAACAATAAGTGGTATAACTAAATGAAATTTTAATTCTAAATTATGCAGTTATTTGAATATAGGAGACCTTTTAGGAATACTAAACAAATATTGTTTATCTAGTAGTAATGTTTATGTACACTTTGTTTCAAGTTAAGACAAAGTGTACATAAATATTTAAAGTTAAACTTTTAACTTACCTGTCCCAATGGTGATGTTGGTAGCATTGTCTCTAAGGATGAGATGGACCTGCTCTGGTTTTATCTTTCATTCATCCAATGAGCTGTTCAACATGTCTGCTATGTTAAATCCTGTGTGTGACTGAGGAAAATGTTTGCAGCTTAACACACAAATGTTGCTTTTCATATTGTCCAAGTTCAAGAAATGAACTGTCAAGCTGATGAAAGACTGATTGTTGGTTGTACTGGTCCAGATATCAGTCGTAAATGACAAGACTGTGGCCTGTGACACCTTTTGTTGTATGGATTCTCTCACTTTTCCATACAACTCGGGTAAGGCCGTTTCATTGAAGTATTTCCTGCTTGGGAGTGGGTATTTTGGAGCAATTTAGTTATGAGATCACGAAATCCCTCTCTTTCCTCCAAAGCGAAGGGTTCAGCATCCAAAACCATCATTTGAACTGAAATTAGAATAATTGAGAAATTTACGTCAACACATCAAGATTTTTCTACATCTATTTATACTTGATAAACATAATTTTTAATAAAAATATTTTTTAAAGAAATTTATAAAAATTATAATTACAATTACAATTCTTTATATAAAAATTAATTAAAAAATTACTAATTAGCTGTTTTTCTTGGGCAAAAATGGAATACTAATTACTCTACTTACCAATCTTGTTGGTGATGGCTTCGGCTCGAGGGTCTGTCAAATTTCACATCTTGGTTCTTTCCATGGTTGCCTGAAGAATTGGTTGAGCAGCGACTGGTTTACTTGTTTCCTTTGATAAATTCAGTCCTGTGTCCTCTTCACCAGCTTGTGCATTTTTGTAATGATGCGGATATTTGCTTTTTAGATGATTCCACGTAGGTTTAGTTGAGTATGATTTTGGGGTTTTCCCTCAATTTATTAGTCTTGAAGATTTCACATCACAAATCGTGCATTCGGCTTTATTTTGTTCAGTATATACTCTAAAATATTTTCAAATAATAGATCTTGCTTGAGCCATTATTCCAAATTAGACAGAAATCACAAAATAATGCCTATGTTCTACAATCTGTAGAGAGAAATAATGAAATCAAGGGTAAAAAATTAAAAAAAATTGATAAGTAAAGTGATATCACAAATTTTTTGACATGATTACAACTACAACTATGATGATAATAATTAAATATTTTCATTACAAGAATGATGATCATTTAGAAAACTGTCCAGAGTTACAACAGTTCAAAGTGACAACACACTTTCATTTACATAATTATCTACAGACATAAAATATATACAGACACTTCCACATATTACAGTATTTTTCAGTTTTTATACGATATTATATTAAAAATATGTATTAGTGAGATGTTAGTTCAATTAGGTAAGTTTAGTTAGGTTAACTAATATATGTATAATTTAGAAAAATATTTTAATATTACTATAATTATAAGAGATTAAATTGACACATTTTCAAATGTAGACATTTATTTGAATGTGGATATAGTTAAGATATGAAAATAATGAATATACACAACAGTGTTGTAACTCTGAAGCATTGTAACATTGATAATGTAGTGTGGTATTAAATAAAATCTTATTACGTTTATTAACACACTACACACAGAAAAATAGCACATGACAAAAAGCTTATACACACAAACAACAGCAAAAAGTAAAGTTGAGTGAATTCTAAACACGTACAATGTTGCATTAATTATTTAGCAAAAGCCATAAATTACCTGCACCTGCTGCAATGTTGCAACATCTGCAACACCACAGATACATCTCTGCCAGGAGCAGAGTGATATACAATATTAAACATAATTAAAAGTAATAAAAATCTGGACGTGGTTGAAAATGTACAGCTCTTCCAGAGTGGTTTCTTGAGTTTTTTCACAGATGTCTCTTTAGCTGAAGTTATAGATAATTGAGTTTCTGAAACATTTGGGTCTTTGCGAGAAGGAACTGGTGGTTCATTTAAATATGAATTAAAATATTAAAACCAGCAAAAATATTTCCTTAAAAATATCGCGAATTGTGACACAATAATTTGATGATAGATACTTATTGTGCCATAGCATTGCTTGCATGCTTGCAATTTTTTGACCCTGAATGAGTTTACAATTATTTTAAAAGAAAAAATAGCTATAGCTAATAAGGCCAGATATCTGGCCACTACTGGGTATCTGGTATAATTAGTTTGCTGGATATCCGGTATCCGGCTATCTGGTAAAATTACTATCTGGTGCATCCCTAATTTTCATCACCTCAGGCATCTGAGTCACTTTTCCCCCCCTTCAGGCAAATTTCCAAAATCACCTAAGGCAGGATTATCTAATTCAGTAATACCAATTACAACTTCTTCATCACTGTCACTCACTATCACTCATAAAATAAAAGATTTTCTATATCCTTTTGAGAGAGAGAAGCCACACTAATGCTACAATGTAACATCTTGATTGGTACTGTTTTTATCTTATATTAATTAACACTGTCAGGCATTCAAGTAGCAAAAGAGTTGCCATCAATCACTAGATAGAAGACTAAGGTTGCCATAGGAATGACAAACAAGTGAATATGCAGAATGAGAGCTTGCTTGTAGGCAATAGAGTTTATGAATGACGCAGTCATGCATTTCTATCATCAACTTTTGATGAATGATCATGTCATTCATGCACAGTGAAAGGGTTAATATGATTCATAAGTTAGTGAGGTTTTAACTTATCCCATTTTTTCCTAAGTTAATGAAAAAGCCTCAAGTTAGTGAGTGCTCATTCAAATTTTCCACATGCTTATAGATGGTGGTGGTACCCACTCATCACATCAGCACTCCCACCTAGTGTTAGTCTGTGTTTATACTCAGCTGGGACAAGCTTAATTTCCTATGTTTTGCACACATTATTTTTACTGTTTTATAATAAATTACACAGACCTGCAAAATTGAGGGTCCTAAAGCTTTTTTGAAATTGTATGCTGGTTTTATAGGAATTTGGGGTGCTAAATCCAAAAATGGCCTCAGATTCGCTCCATCACGTATAGTTTTTTCACAATTTGCTATGACGTTTTTATGTTGTAATATGTTACTGAATAAAATAAGTAGTGAAGAATTACCACATGAAACCTATTTCCTGACCATTTCTGAATATATTTATTTTAAAAAACTATAAAACTTGGATACTTACATCTTTACTTAGTGGAATGGCTTAGTAGTCCCGTTTTCTTTTGCCAGTGAAGCTGCGCCTGTTGCATTTCCTTTTGTGCGCTGCTTCCGGATTTTCACGATGCAGCATCCAGCAATAATCCCCCATCATATTAACGTTCCACCGGCCTTGGTATCTCTTTTCCATCTCCTTAATGTCTTGATGGAAACGTTCTCCCTGTTCCTCACTTACTGCACCTAGATTTTCTGGGAAAAAGTCCAAGTGTGCATTCAAGAAATGAATTTTGATACTCATTGAGCATCCCAAAGCTTTGAATTTCTCCAGCATGTTTTCAACAATGAGTGCATATTCAGGGTCCTTATTATTCTCAAGGAACTTAGTAACCGCACTTTTGAAGGAATTCCAAGCCTCTTTTTCTACTTCAGTCATCGTAGACAAGAAGTTTTCATCTGACAGCAGTCTTCTAATGTCTGGGCCTACAAAAATACCTTCTCTTAATTTTGCTTCTGATAGGTTAGGGAACTTCTTGCAGAGGTACTTAAAGCATTCTCCACTTTTTCTAATGCCTTAACAAACTGTTTCATAGGCCTAGTTTTATATGAAGAGGTGGTAGAGTACTTTCTTTGGTCAACAAGATTTTTACACAAAATATTCTTGCTTCCAGGTTCTAGAGATCTTCTTTGTGGCCAGTGTCGTGATCACTTTTATTATTACTTTCTTCATTATTTACTTTCTTCATTATTTACTTTCTTCATTATTTACTTTCTTCATTATTTACTTCTCATTATTTACTTTCTTCATTATTTACTCTCTCCATTATTTACTCTCTCCATTATTTACTCTCTCCATTATTTACTCTCTTCTGTCTCTCTTACATTTTATCGCTTGCTTTCTCTACACTCGTTTTCACTGTACCGTCTAACTTCATGGTAGCCACGCCGAGACTATGAAAGCCGTTACAACACAAAGGGGGAAGGGGGTTCATTAACACTCTATTTAAACGCTTGTTAACACTTTATTTAATTCCGAAAATGGTTTAAGTAATTTGAGGGGATGCGAGTAGGAAATTTTACTATAATATTTTACGTCGGAGAGGGGCACAAAACAATTAATTTAATTTTAAGGTTACATGGCCCCAACTTTACGCTTATCGCGCTGCCGAAGACTGACTCGCTTTGGGGGTAGTCCGCTCTGTCGGCCTCTGTTCAGGATTGCCAACTCTTCCCATTTAAACAATTTAAATCTAACACACATACTTTTTCGTAATTTCACAATTATTAGTAAATGATTTATATTAAACATTATCTTAATTAAACAAAAATTAATATTCTTAACTAGGCATTACTACACTCGCATCACCCCCTTGAAAATAAGTTTTTCATTAGGAAAACTTATTAATATCGTTTAACAAATTTAATAATTTATTCAACAAGTTATATATTTTGCAATTTTTTTTTTTTTTTTTTCTTTAACAAATTCAAAGTTCAGATAGACAAGAAATAATTAGAATGACAAATTCCACACATATTTTGTATCATATTATAAAAATCGAAAACTTTATAATTTTCACATTTGCATAAAATAACATTTCACACTAATAATTAAATTACAACCTGTAACTAATCTATACATGCCAAAAAAATAACGGAAAATTTTCTTACATGGTTACACAAATTTCAAGTTCACAATCTATTCCAGCGATTTCTCATCAAAGATCGCTTTACATTTGAAACAATTATTTGTATAGTTATACAGTTACTATCAGGGCAACATAGAAAAAATAAGAAAAAGTTTACATAAAATACTGACCAAGAGCGCACATACTATTTCACGAAAACACAACAAATATGGGCAATAATCGCACCCTTTCACTTATAATTTCATTACATAATCAGTACATTAATTTGCTGGACGTTGTTTAGATCACAATCCGCACGCTGACAACGGACTTCTTCAATTTTCAATCGCAGCTCTCCTGCTCACTTCGCTAGAATGCAAGGGATTGCATCAATCAACATGCAACAGGGCAGCACGCTTTAATGGTTCCGCTCTCTCTCCAAATGGCGAAAAAAAAAAAAAAAGAGACGTCCAATTCTAAAAGGATCAGGGGGAGATATACTGAAAGCGGGACCACGCGCCGGAATTGGACGGAATTTGCAATTCTAGAAGTCGATGAAGAAACTCGCCTTGTCTCATCTCCACTTTTGTCGGTGAACGCTGCTCTTCCTACATCCAGCTGAAAGACTTCTACTGGCAACAATCAAACGATCACTCCGCCGTAGGCCGTTTCCCAACGAACCTACTGTATGTCTGATGGACAGTACAGTCTTAGACACCCGTTCAAGCTCTCGTGACTTGCCTACCGCGTGCTATGACACATATTTAGCAAAGCATTCGAGCAGCGTGACCAGCTACTGCCCGAAAAATACCAGTAGACCATCTTCGATCGAAACTTTTGTGTGCCAAGACCCTGCACACGAAGTTTCTCTTCTCTTCTGAAACTGCCCTGCGCCAAGTCCATGCGCCATCGGTTTCTCTCTCTCTCTCTCTCTCTCTCTCATCTCTCTCCGTCTCTCTCTTCTCTCTCTCTCTCTCTCTCATCATTGGTGATCGATCACTTATCCGGTCGACTAAACTCAATGGATGGAACTCGGATTCAACTTGGTTGCCTCCAAACCGAGCCTTTTGAAATTTTGAAAAAAAGTTTATTTGAAACGTTTCTGTACTGCTTATCATTTATTTAATATTTAATTTACCGAATTTTCTCGACAGTTCACTTCGAAACAATAACTACACATTTGCTCTGGCCAAATTCACAGAAAAAAAATTATACCTCAAAATTTCGCAAAAATTTAATCACATCTAGCTACCAATAAGGTCACTTATGGCAGTTACAGCAGAGAAGATAAAAAAGGTCAAAACGCACAAAACAAAATTGTACAGTATAAATATAAAAGCGTCCATACATAGTAACTGTTAGTATAATTTAAGAAATATTATTGTTCAAACTACCTTCAGAAATCACATCAATACTTTTAAATACAAAAGACAAAAATGAACCCCAGAAACTTCATGTCATCACTTCTCTGACAATCATGAACCCTCTTGCCCTTTGGGGGGGAGCACACTAAGATGCCACAAAAATGTTACTGGCTATCTAGAAGGCTCCATTTCCGAGGGAACACTCGAGCCAATGTTTCAAATGCATTAGTTAACCCGACTGAAGGTTTAAACAATAATAATTTTCCAAAACAGTTATTAAAATTTTTAAAAAATTAAAAATTACTACCGAAAATTATTTTAATACAGTAATTTCAACTTGAAACTCTAAATTTTATGAATCCAACTCATAATTCACAATTTATATCTGAGACAACTCTCTCCTTCAACAGGAACTCCAGTATGGTTTGCAAATCACAAAAATCCCAGCAATTCATCATTTCCAAGTGAAATTACAAATTTGCATCGTTATACTAAATAAGAATAGATCATATGCACTCAAAAATACACGCAACCTACTGTAAACAAAAACAAAACATTGCATAATTGAGAGCGGTTGCTTTGTTTGTAAGCGAACCTCTATACAAATATCCCTAACCGAATGAAACTGCATTATATCCTGACATAATTTTGTAATTTTTTCTATGCAAACGCTCGAACTAAAAAAAAGGACATTTTGCATTTCTAATACCCAAATTAAAATATCAAATCAAAACATCCTTTTTAGAATACAATCTAAATTCCAAATAAAAATTTAACCATTTTCATTGAACTGGAAGAAAGAAAGAAAAATAAAAATTGGCCTACCTATAAAAATAAAATTGAATGCATTTATAAAACGTAAAGAAACTATATGAAAATTTTCTACACCAATTTCTGTAATTCAAAAATAATTATTATAATATCCAAATTTTGTAAAATATGTGTACTGCCGCACTTTTAGACCTATAATTAATAAATTCAATGTTACGCGTAGAAAGAACAATTTAGAATTTAATGCATAACATTTGTGCTTATTAAAAAAAAAATCCTATGATTATTTATGTTAAACCAATTAAAATTTTGTTAAATAACTTAAGAATTTAATAATCAGACCTACACCATAGTGACAGTCAATATATGAACAATATTTAATGATAGGCCTACAACAAATCTTTCTTTAGTAAAATACAATAGCCATTTTACAAAATATCAGTTGGAATTGTGAAAATGAACGAAAGCAACGGAAAAAAAGATAAATCAGCCTACCTACCAAATTTTACGAGTGTATAAATATATATAACTAATATATATGTATAAGTTAATATGTAAGTGTATAATTAATGAGTATATAAAAAAATCCAAAAAATATTTATCGAAAATTTCACAACACAATTTCTCTATTTCAGTTAAATGAATTTAGCTTATTTTGAAGTCTAACACAATCCTATACGGCCAGCCTATAATCTGACAAATTAATATGTTTAAGATTATTTTTTGACTGTCCCTTAAAATGTAACGTAATCCTATTTTAGCGCGAAGCGAAGCGAAGCAAAAAGCCCGTAAACCTATCATTATATACAAGCAATCGAAATATAATAAAAATCTACTAATGAATCCCAGAAAATTTTACATGTTTATGAAATGTCTTACAATACTATATATGTATATATACCTAGAAATGCAGTACAAATTTTCGCTGAAACATTTTGAAAGGACCATATAAAATGTGTATCACTGTATTTAAACTAACATAATTCACTTACGTACAAATCCAGTAAAATTTATTTATTAATCATTATTCTTATTATCACAATTATCACTAATTCCAAAAGTTTAACATAAAAAAGACAAACGTAGGTAGGTTTGAGGAAAGGAGAAAAAGTGAACGAAATAAAGTGAAAAGAATTGAGTCCTTGGCAGCACGATAAATTTTCAAAACTATGTCCTCTCCGACTTAATGAACGAAATTTAACGTAATAATGACTCGCAATATTGAGTCAGACAAATTTTTTCTACCGACTCTGCACCACGACTAAAAGATTTTGAGTCACTAGACTGCGAAAAGTAACGGAACCATACGATGAAAAATGGAACAAATGAACATTTCAGAATCAACAAACTCCCACGAAAAGAAAGAAAAAAAATTAATTTTTTAGGTGCGAAGTTTGTAAGGGACGCTATAAGGATGTCGAAGGCAATGCGCCATTTTGAAATTACATTCACCATGAAATTTTAAGGAATGGAAATCGAAATTTGCCTGCAAACGGGGTAAACTTTGCATTTAGATATTTTAATAATCAAAATAAAATATTCATTAACGCTATTGGCTATTTTACTGGGTCGGAAGAATTTTAATCAAAATAATAGCACGTGGGTAAGCCTCATACAAAATATGATGTAAGACCGCCACTAGCCACCAAATATGCCGCGATTACTTTTATTTATTTACTTTCTTCATTATTTACTCTCTTTCTGCTCTCTCTTACATTTATCGCTTGCTTTCTCTACACTCGTTTTCACTGTACCGTCTAACTTCATGGTAGCCACGCCGAGACTATGAAAGCCGTCACAACACAAAGGGGGAAGGGGGTTTCATTAACACTCTATTTAAACGCTTGTTAACACTTTATTTAATTCCGAAAATGGTTTAAGTAGTTTGAGGGGATGCGAGTAGGAAATTTTACTATAGTAATTTACGTCGGAGAGTGGCACAAAACAATTAATTTAATGTTAAGGTCACATGGCCCCAACTTTACGCTTATCGCGCTACCGAAGGACTGACTCGCTTTGGGGGTAGTCCGCTCTGTCGGCCTCTGTTCAGGATTGCCAACTCTTCCCATCTTAAACAATTTAAATCTAACAAACATACTTTTTCGTAATTTCACAATTATTAGTAAATGATTTACATTAAACATTATCTTAATTAAACAAAAATTAATATTCTTAACTAGGCATTACTACACCAGTGTTTTTGCTCCCAGTGTTGACTCTGCTCAGCTATCCCATTCACAAAGGAAACATGGGAACTTAGTATATCCTCCCTGCTGCCCCAGAAGCATGCACAATACCTTAAGGTCTCCACAAATCATCCAGTGATGATCATAATATTTTATCTTTGTAAGAACCAATTCCAAATTCTCATAACTTTCTTGGAGATGTACCGAGTGACCAACAGGTACAGAGGCATACTTGTTCCCATTGTGCAAAAGAACAGCTTTTAGACTTCTTTTAGAAGAGTCGATGAAAAGTCTCTATTCATCCGCTTTGTACTCAATGCCAAATGCCTGTACCAAACCATCAATATCACTACAGTAAACTAAATTGCCCTCATGTGAAAAGTAGTGAATAAACTCCTTTTCTCTGCTTCTATACAAATATATCGATGTTCCAGCTGATAATAAATTTCTTTCTTTTAATCTGGAGCCTAAGAGTTCAGCAGATTCCTTGGATAATCCCAAATCTCTCACTAAATCATTTAGTTCAGATTGAGTGAACAACTGGGGGTCTTGACTTCCTATATCACACTGAAATTCTTCATGCTCAGTATCTGAACCAGAATTACTAGGCAAATCTTCCAATGTTTCTGGTGGAAGCGGAACTGGAACTTCTGGCCCATGAGGAACAGGTCGAAAAGCTAATGGAAGATTTGGATAGAATATGGCTTTCTTATTTTTTGAGTTATAGCCTTTAACATCACAAGAGCAAAAATAGCAGTCATCACAGTGATTTTTTGGCTCCCTCCATACCATTGGCACACCAAATCTGAATGCTTTCTTTTTGCCTTTACACCATTTCCTTAGATCCTCTACGCAAATAAAACAAACTTTGTGTGGTGCCCATGGTTTGTCTTGGTCTCCTAGTTTCATTCCAAAGTAGGCATGGTACACTTGCCTAATAAAATTTGTTACGTTTCTTTGATGTTTCTTGATCACAAATTCCCCGCATATGTAGCAGAAGCTGTCGGGACTGTTGACACATCCATGGCTAGCCATGATTCACAACTTACTATAGTACCCAGAACACAATAAGAGTCTTGAATTTAATTTAATAAAGGCTAAATAAGGGTTTCTTAACACTATCAAAACACGCTAGTTCGCTGATATAAAACACAAAAAACAACTCAAAATCACTGAAAAAATTCGCTTTGGATGAATCATTGTGTGCACGTCATGAAATCTGAGTAACAACTGACTCATACGGCTTGGCAACCCAGTATTTATAGTCTCTTAGAAGTTTCTAGTAATTTCCGGAAATCTGGCATTTTCTCGAAGTCGCTTCACAAAAAAATCGAATTTGTGAAATAACTTTGTGTCGTATGACATTTTTATTGTGTTTTTCGAATTCAGCACACAAAAATACATTGTAAATAGCTAAAATTATGAAAAAGGTTTTCCCATCACAGGCCTGTGTTATTAATACAGTATTACCCCTCTATACTGGAATAATTGGTGAGCAGCCAGTTTGGTATAGAGAATTTTCCAGTATATAATGAATCTGGAAATTCCATATATACACCAGGGCTACATCATAGTCAATGTCATAACACTACTTCTCATTGATCAGCAAAGTTAAGCAACATTGGATCTGAGTAGTCATTGGATGGGGGACTGTCCTCCGTGTCCAGATTATGTAGTGACTCGTGGTTCGGATCCCACATAAAGCTGTAAGTTCCTTCCATCAATGACCTTAAATGTTGTGAACGAGGTTAAACAACCCCAATCATTATTATTATCCATATATACCAGAAGTATTTCTGGTACATATGTGAGAAGTCTAGTAATTTTTCACACATCACTAAACCTCTTTTTCAATTGGCATAGCCCCCAAAAAGCTGGTATTGCAGTACAGTATACAACATAGGAAAAATATTTAGTGTATCAAATTAAAATATTAGTTTCACACAAAATACTATATACAGTACTAGGTACAAATTTGAAAGAATGCATTGTACAGTAGATATGATAAGAGCTGGTATTGCAGTAGTATACAACATAGGAAAAATATTAGTGTATCACATTAAAATGTTAGTTTCACAAAATACTACAAAATAGGTACAAACTTGAAAGATTGCACTCTACAGTAGATATGATTTCACCATTGTGTTAGAGCATTCAAAAACATAGACATACAGTACGTTTTAGCATTGATCAAGTACTGTTCAGTGTAAGAAAAACAACTAGTAGAAGTTAAATGTTAGCTAGGTAAGAAATAGCATACTGTATATAGCAGCTACTGTACTGTACAATACAGTAATTAAACATTTAAAAGATTTACTTACCAGTAGGGTGGGATATTCCATTTCTAGGTATGCCACTGGAAACAACCTACTTTCTAAACTTGATTTAGGAATAATATTACGCAGATTGATGACAATAATAATGCTGATTGTGCTCATTTACTCATCAAATAATACCACACTGTTATGTTCATTTGTAGCATCAAATTGCATTCTAACAAAATGGAAGGCATTTACAATGGGGGGAGGGTTAATGATGTCAAGCAAGCGAGGGTTTATGTTATTGAACATTTTTTTTAATACTGGACTAATTCTGGTAGCATCTGCCAGGGCTATTTGGTTTGCTTTTGTCAAGACTTCGAATAAGAAACTAGCTAATTGATGGAAAGTCTTGATTTTATCAGTGAATGACCCACCTGCTATAAGCTATCTATGGTATAAATATAAATCTTATATCTATGGTAGCTCCTTACTGAATAATTAGTGAAAAATGGCAGTCTGCTCCCATCAGAGTTTCAGGGCAAAGTGGTCCTAGCTACTGGGGCTAATTGGTCTGGGTCCCAAAAGTCTGTTAGCTTTCACTTGTAATTCACTGTTTGCTCAATGACTGTCACAAGAACATGTTTTTGCATTAGTAAGTTTGTCATTTGTTGTTTTTCTTTACACACACACACACACACACACCACACACACACCAGAGTTGGCATAATTGCTGACTTTATTGTAAAAACCCAGCCCACCTGGGTTTTTTTCAATAAAACGGACAAAATTGGGGAAAATCAGGTTTTTTCAAAAGTGTTATTATAATAAGTCTCCAATATAATAATAACACTGGTCTACAGCCAAAATGCTTCGGAAATAAAAGTAGTCAATCTTTACTAATTTTGGGTCACTGAATACGAAAATGATGCTTAAAATTGCCAATTGGCTCTATTTATAAAGATATCAGGCAACCCTGCACCCTACTAACTGGACTGCATCTGTCACGTAATATGTAGATGCTTGTGACACATTGACTCTACTGCGCATGCGCGGTTATATTTTTTATTTTAATAAATTAATGTAAATATATAGTACATATATATATATATATACACAATAAAATGTAATTTTAAATTTATCTATTACATTATGTATTTGTAAATTATTTACTAAGAAATAGATTGGATCATTTTAACATATTGCTTCCCATAATGTTTTTGATATTAATATAAATGGAATACTAACCTAACTTAACCTTACCTAATTTAAAATTATTAAAATGCAATGTAATTACATTAATTTATTAAAAAAAAAAATATATAACTACGTGCATGGGCAGTAGAGTCAAGGCATTGATGTGTCACAGGCGTCTACATATTATGCCACAGCATAAGTTCATTCACGGAAGTCATACAGTGCACCCTTGTCAAACTCTTTTTAGTATTTGCTTTTGAAACTGAATTTTTTTCAGCCTAATCTGAACAAAGATGCCTCGTAATTGCGTGAAGAGTGTAGATAACTTCTGTTATGTTTGTGGAGAATTGACTTTTGCATCACAAAAGCGTGCTATAACTGCCGTGATTAGGAAAGCCTATCACCTTTATTTTGGCTGTAAGATTGGAGATCAGGACAAGAACTGGGCCCCACACATATGCTGCAATACTTGTGCAACAAACCTTCAACAGTGGTTGAATCGGAAAAGGAAATCTATGCCTTTTGCAGTGCCAATGGTGTGGAGGGAACCAACAGATCATGTCAGCAATTGTTACTTCTGCTTGGTGCCTCTAGTCAAGAAAGGTATTTGCAAGAAGAAAAAATAGATTTTACAATATCCGAATATACCCTCTGCTATACGCCTGGTACCTCATGGCGAAGGACTACCCATTCCTGAGCCCCCACACTCATTCTCCCTGGAGTCAGAGGACGAGGAGAATGAAGGAACCTGCGAAACTTGAGCCTTCAACTTCACAAGACCCTGAATTTGTTTATAACTTGACATCTAAACCACACATGATAACTCAGAATGAATTAAACGACCTTATGAGAGCTTTAGAACTGCCAAAGAGTAAGGTAGAGCTGTTGGGCTCCAGATTGCAGCAGTGGAATCTCCCTGAAAATGTTAGTGTGTGAGAGTTTCGTGACTGTCAAAAAGATTTTGTCCCATTCTTCATCATGGAAGGTGACCTTGTAGCTTGTAATGACATCGATGGTCTGATGGCAGCTCTCAACATTATTCACAATCCTGATGAGTGGAGACTGTTCATTGATTCATCGAAGTTGAGTTTAAAAGCTGTTTTGTTGTATGTTGGCAACGTATTGCCATCAATTCCAGTTGGTCATGCAGTCCACATGAAGGAAACGTATGACAACATGAACCAACTTTTGAACTGCATAAACTATGACAAACATCAGTGGCAGGTTTGTGGTGACTTGAAAGTTGTTGCTATCATGCTTGGACTGTAGCCGGGCTACACTAAGTATTGCTGTTTTGTGTGTGAATAGGATAGTTGGGCTAGGACTTCTCATTACATCAAGAAAGATTGGCTACTCCGACACTCATTGGAACCTGGAACAAAAAATGTTCAGTATCCTCCACTTGTAGAATCGAGCAAGATTTTGTTAAGGCTATGGATAAAATGGGGGCAGCTTTTAAGTACCTCAGTGGTAAATTCCCAAAGCTCAGTGAAGCAAAAATCAAGGAGGGTGTATTCGTTGGTCCACAGATCTGCGAGCTTCTTAGAGATGAGGAGTTTGACCATATCCTAGTTGGTGAGGAGAAGATAGCTTGGAATGCTTTCTGGTTAGTAGCAACCAATTTTCTTGGAAATACCAAAGCTGACAATTACAGGGAGCTGGCAAAAAATGGGCTGCAATATGTCTTTAAAGATACATTTCCTCCATTTGCACCTGGAATTTTTTCCGGCCAACTGCAGAGCAGTCAGCGATGAACATGGTGAATGTTTCCATCAGGAGATATCAGCGATGGAGAAGTGGAGTCCATCATTGTTAGCAGACTACTGCTGGACAATAACAAGAGATGCTCCAGAAGTTGAATACAAGAGACAAGCAAAGAAGTGACAGGTTGAATCAATATAAGTGACTGCATTATACAGGTATGTTACTAATATATGGTATACATACTGTATATGCAAAATGTGTAACTTAAATTTTCTTGGAAACTGTAGCCAATCGACTGTTTTTATGGTCATATTCGTTTTCAGCACCCCAAAATTCATAATAGGAAACACATTTTATCTCCGAAGCACAAACTTTTTCAAAATTTGTAGACCAGTGTAATTAATGTTATTTATCTTTTTATACGTGCTAAATGGTTTAGAGGTATAAGATGATGATAACATTTATAAAAGGAATACAGTTGACACAATAAAATACACGTGTATTTAATTTATAAAATATTTCATGACTCGTGTACTGTATTTTAGATAAACACACAACTCATTTAGCAAACTCAACAACCCCTGACAGCAGACATGTTCAAACAGATTTCCACCCAATTACCAAAGGGTGACAATTCATGGGAGTGATCTGTGTAACTTGTTTGAACATGTTCTCTGTTCATACTTCAGGGTTAGTCAGTAAGGATCAAATAATGCAATGTACAGTATTCAGGTGGTTCCCAGTAGTGAGAAAAAGAGTTTAACAAATAGTGTCAGGCATCAGCACTTGACACACACTATTATTTAAATACTGTACACTACAGTAAATTTTATTTGATAGCTGTCAGCTATAATTATTAATATTTTTGTGTGTAAGATTGAATAAAATAATTTTATAGTGTATTATACAGGGTGTCCCATAAGTCCGGCATCATAGGAGAAATTCATATTTTTCTCTTTCTACAGGCCATATGCTCGGGATGCCAATTTCCCATCCACCATTCTGTTCAGTGACGAGGCTGTTTTTATGGAAATGGTGAGGTAAATCAACAGAACATCTGCTACTGGTCTCAAAACAACCCTCACTGGTATACCTCTTCAAAGGAACAAGGTGCATCTCCGGTGATGATATAGTGTGGCATTTGGAAGGATCGCATCATAGGCCCCCTTTTTTTTTGATGAACATGTCACTGGAGGCACCTACTTACGTATGCTCAAGGAAGAAGCATTTCCCAGTGTCTTGAACGAAGAAGGAAATTTCCCAACATGGTTCCAGCAAGACGGTGCTCCTGCACATTACAGCACCCAAGTAAGGGAATACCTGTACCAACAATTCCCTGATCATTGGATAGGACATTGAGGGCCTGTGGAATGGCCAGCTAGAAGCCCGGATCTCACGCCACTAGATTTTTATCTTCGGGGCCACTTGAAAGCGCTGGTATATGCAGGAGTGTTGAACATTTGCAGCAGCACATTATTGGGGCATGTAACACCATTACTCCTGACATCATTCACCATGTGCTTGCTGACTGGGTATCATGTCTGAATTTGTGTGTTGAAAATAATGGTGGACATATTGAGCATGTTCTGTAAATAAAAGCTTTTGTTTTGCCTTTTTTTATTATTTTTCCTATGATGCTGGACTTATGGGACACCCTTTATACACATGTATATAATTATATATATAATTAGTATAATATATATATATATATATATATATATATATATATATATATATATATATATATATATACCCGCAAGGGGGTTCTAAGCTCGTGCTCTTGAGTGCTCTTTGTGCTCGTTTGTACGTGCTTGTTTCCTGGAGGTTCACGTGCGCCCTCCCGGCCCTAGCACCCAAGGGTGATGGGGCTCGACCCTGCAGTCCTTGTCATCCTTGGTCTTTTTCCACTTCGACTGTCCCCTCCACCCTTTCTTTTTCCTCTGTCTTTCCTCTCACTTTTTCTTTGTTTTTCCGCTGAGATATGCCCTTTAAATAGAGGCGAATCGGTTCTTCCTGAACTAAAAAAATATATATATATACACGGTGAACCAAAAGTAGGTGGACAGTAGGTTGAATACGGTTTGTGTTATATTATATTATAACTATGGTGTTCATTATAACTATGGTGTTTGTGTTATATTATATTAAATATTATAACTAAATTTATTTAAATTTTATTTTGTATTATAGTATACAAAAAAATTAAATATGTATTCTCAAATAAACGTTATCATTTACTGTCCACCTACTTTTGGTTCACCCTATATATATATATATATATATATATATATATATATATATATATATATATATATATAATAAAAAAAATCTTTATTATAATTAATGAATAGACTATAGGTTTAGTTACAATATAAAATTGAACAGATTATTTATAAAGAAAAATGTCACGTGTAGCAGTTGCAGGAAGAAAAAGTAAGGGTGAATGTAATGAAGTGTTAAGTGTAGAAGGAACAAATAAAGTTATATGTAAGTATTGTAACACTGAAATAAGTGGTAAAATTGAACGGATAAAAGCCCATTTAAATAAATGCCCTAAACGAGTTACATCATCAGCCTATGAAAACCCTTCACCTTAGCCTTCTGTGTCATCAAGCCATTCAGATGAAGTGCATGAAGAATTGATGCTTTCTGACAATGAAACAAACGCAAGTACAACATCAACTGTTTCAGTACTAGCATTCAAAACACCATAGAAAAAGAAAGCAAAGTCAGTTCAAGAATGGGTACATAGCCACCACAGAACTGTACAGCCAAAAATAAGAGATTTTTCAATTGTAACAACTCCAGCACAGCAAGAAGCAATTGAACCTTTCTTCTATATTGCCAACTTGATGGATCCTTCTGCATTAGGTATTTTTTTTTATTTACCCTATGCTAGATTAGACATGCACTGTGGTTATATTTTTATCAAGATTTTTAGTTCAAACGGGTGGTATGTAGTGTATATGTTAAAATATCTAGTAATGTACAATACTTAAATAGGTGTGTATATGGTCTTTAGCTAACTACTATATAGTAGATTTTTTTATTGAGCTGCTATAATATCTATTTAGAAATAAATAAAAATTAATCAATTATTCCTCCCAGATTGACATTGTTCTCGTATTCATATTCTTGTGTTTATTTATGCAGGAGCAAAACTGATTGCTGAGCAAGATGATGAAGCAGAAGAGTGGATAACAATTCGCAAGCCTGAGTTTCTCCCACAGTTCATGGCTTTTAGGATTAAAGATAATGGAATATTTCCAGCTTCAATGTTTCAACCACAAGTTCTTGCTATGTATAAAGATAGACCTGCAAAATGGTGACAGCTTATGGAAAATCGCACAGCAAAAAAAAGAACATTGCCAGCTGATTTTTGTCAATATTTTAAACATTTGCTTAGTTGTCCCCCAGGTTCTGCATCCATTGAGAGGATATTCTCTACTTTTGGTTTGGTCTGGACAAAATTAAGAAACAGGCTAGGTGTAGAGATAAGGCCACAAAATTAGTTAAAGCACACAGGTACTTGCGCTTAGCAACTCCACCTCTAGAGGTAGATTCTGATTATATGGTCATGGAGACAATGGAGTAATTATAAAATGTTTATGAGCCATACTGTCTTATAGTTTTATAATAATTTAATAGTTAAATACTGGAATTTGCTATTTGGTTTTGGATCATTTCACACATACTGTATTTTAATTTTGTTTTTCAATGAGTTTCATAACCTACTGTTCAATATGATAATAAAAACCCTTTCTAATAGACAGAGTTTTCGTTTTTCTGTATCCACCTGAAGAGGATGCCAATGGGCATCGAAACTGTTGTGGAAATAAACTCTGTCTATTAGAGTGGGTTTTTATCATCATATTTTGACCTTCATGTAGAAAAAGAAGTTTTTTTGCATCTACTGTTCAATGCTGCAATACAAATGTAAACTTATTGACTAAACTTTTTAATGTTCTACATAGATTGAATAACCTGTTTAGTTTATAGAGCATTAGTTAGTAATTATAAATAATATAACAAATGGTATTCCTATTTTAATGAAAAAATACAGATAAATATAAAAGAAATGGCAACTTTTGAAAAAACCTACCTGGGTGGGTAAAATAGCAGGTTTTTTCAAGTGGGTTAAAAAAACCCAGGTGGGGAAAAATGGGTTACCCACTTCTGTGCAACACACACACCCACACACCTAACCCACAAAGCATTGATATGATTCAGTCTGAATGTGGTCCTAGGTGCAAAGCCATCACCCATTGACAGGTCAGAGACCAGCCTGAGCAGATTGGATCAAGTTAACTTAGCACGATTCCAATGTGGACATATCCTAACTTACAGACATATAAACACAGACTAGACAACTCCACAGATGACACCTGCCACCTGTGCCAGGACACACCACAAACAATTGAACACATTATGACAGACTGTACCACTCTAGCACAACATAGAACACAACACAACATCACTAGTGCACCGAACCTCTGGTCCACTCTTGAGAGGGTGATTGGTTACCTGCTTGCTGCTGGCTTGCTTGATCAGGGTGGGCTGATTGGCTAACCAACAACAACAACTATTAGCTAGTTGTTCTTTTTCCAGAGCTTTAAATAGGCCCTGAAGTTTGGTTATTCAACTTTACTGTTATGGTATCACCATTGACCTCCATCACTCTGCCCACGTAATACCTCCTATCATAATATACTGCATAATATTCTTGTACTTAATATCTTTTTGAATGTTTCTGTAATGCTCATCTATTCATTTCATTCCATCATCTGACTTATCTCCATCGCTACCTGACTCCACAATTCTCTCCAGTTCATCATCTGCATCTTCTTCCTCTTCTATTTCTGCTTGTAGATTCTTTCTTTTAGTTGTTTTCTTTGTTTCATTTTGTTTCTCCACTTCTGTTATTTCCTTGACAAAATCATCATGTGTTAACAATTGAGTAGGCGAGTCTTCTTTGGTTCAACTTTGCTGGCTGGAGGTGACACTGCTTTTAGTAAGAGCTCTTTGAATGAGGTTCCTGAAGTGGATGGTGTCATGGGTGGCTGAGCTGCTGAAGTGGATGGTGTCATGGGTGGCTGAGCTGCTGAAGTGGATGGTGTCATGGGTGGCTGAGCTGCTGAAGTGGATGGTGTCATGGGTGGCTGAGCTGTTGAGGTTAGGGAGTTGGGCATCATCATGGAATAAGGCCACTAATGTGATGACAGTTGTATCAGGAGAAGCCAAGGGCATGTCCTTCAGAGGAGTGTGTGGAACATACTTTTGTGGAGGCATGCTTGTGTTGACATCTTGGGTTCTTTTGTACAAGTCATAGAGAACTAGATCAAAAGCAGAAATGTCATAGTTGGATTTGTCCAGATATGTTCATTTTTCTAAACCCTGCAAGGATGTTAGGTAGTGTAAAGATGACCTTCCAAATAGAGCCCAGGATGTCCACAAAGACAGGTTTACTGATGTGTCTAGCACAGTGATGACTTCCAGTGTCAGATGGGTAGCGTGGCCATCATACATCAGTATCACAGGCCTTTGTGAAATCCTTTTGCAAAACTCATTGAACCACGGAAGAAACACATTAGACACCATCCATTCTCAAATACAGCCTAAATTGTGCCTGGGTATGGATTAGCAGCCTTCCACATACTCTGCAAGTACATTCTTTTGAAGAGAACCAGGGGTCCCACGACTTCTTCTTGTCCAGAGATTGCAGCCATCACAGTAGTTGATTCTCTCCCTGACATTGCTGTTGTCCAACTGGAGAAAGTATCTTCATCTGCGATGCATCAGTGAACAGACTCCTTTCATCCAGGTTCCACAGACATTCAGGCCTGTCTTGAATGTTTAGCCTCTTCATTTCAGCCTCAAGTAGATCGTACAAGCCGTAGATGATTTTTGGGTCACTAGCTGCTTCTCTGTCTCTTCTTAGGGTGCTGGCCTTCTTTGAAGATAGGCTGTACCTTTTCAAGAAAAAATAAACCCAGTCCTCTCCAGGCATGTCATCCTTGAACTTACGGTATTTACACAGATGTTTGGCTATTGAAGTGTTCTCTTTCTTACAGGCTTTAACATACTCTTGCAAGTAATCACACATTTCAGTAGGAGTCAAACTAAAACCCTCACTTTGACATGGTTGCAAGACACTTGCTTAGCAGTATCTCTGGCACTCTTTCCATGCACTCTGACAGCAGTAAGAGTGTCAGCTAACTTTCTCTCATGATCATCTGTACTGCTCTTATTCTTATATGTATGAACCATTTTTCCTGAAAATCACCTGTAGCTGGAGCATCAATAAACAGAATAAACACCTGGAACATTCAAACAAAATGGATTATTGCAAGTATATGTCATTACATGCATAAAAATGGTATTAATTACATGTTTAAAAAAAAAAATGCAGGTTGACTGAATAGCTCTGGTGACAAAATTTCACCGGGGCTAATTGGACTGGAAGTTTGATTAATAATAACCTACAAATCGCTGCATATTTATAAAAATTGCACATTTGCCCTTCAACAACAACTAATTTTGACAATACTTTCCCAAAGCCATTTTGAAATTGAAGCAAAACTGTGGGCACCAGACGAGGTCTTGCCAAACATTGGTGTTTAAGACACCAGGTTTTGCCAAAGGGTTGTTTTGCACCATTTTTACTATTTCTATTCAAATGTTCTTCAAACTCACTAAAATCTACTAAATAACATGAAACCCAGTCTAAATATGTAAAAGAGCTTCCTCTATCATAATCCACTGGCAAATTAAAAAATTTCTAATTTGTTAATTAATAATTAATTGAGGCAGACCGATTAGTCCTGGACTGTTACCCAGACTGAATAGCCCCAGTCAATGCTGTTTAAAAAAATACTGGTCTGCTAAGATAATCTGCTATTAAGTGGATTCTGGTATAGAGGGGTAATACTGTAAGTGCATAAAAGAAAGTATATCTAAGAGAGTGTATTGAAAAAAATGAGCCAAAATTAGGGTTGATTTTGGATGATACTGAATGTAACTCAATTTTTCCCCATAGGAAGTTAAGTTCATAAATTAACAATTTCAAAAGTTAGGTTTTTTTTAATGCATCCTCGTTAACTTAGGAAGGATAGTTGTACTATAATGCATCTTTATTTTTTGTGTTATTCAGTCATGAGCAAATAAACAACTTATTAAAATGTATTCCTTAGTTAATGCTGTTCACATTATTGTCAATCCTTTTTTATTTACCTAAAAAATTACTGTATGAAGCTATTAGAAATGTATGACATGGTGAGGTATAGACCCTGAATGAAGTGTTCCCAGTTGCCAGTCTCTGGTATTTTATAGCTGATTTTTGCCAGTCCTTGTGTACAAGTTTAAAATAAGAACCACACCACTTGGGCAAGGGTTGGGAGGTTTGGGAACATGTAACTCTGAAGTGAAGACCCATTATTATGCTCATATATATATATATATATATATATATATATATATATATATATATATATATATATATATATAGGTGTCCCATAAGTCCGGCATCATAGGAAAAATAATAAAAAAAGGCAAAACAAAAGCTTTTATTTACAGAACATGCTCAATATATCCACCATTGTTTTCAATACACAAATTCAGATGTGATACCCAGTCAGCAAGCACACAGTGAATAATGTCAGGAGTAATGGTGTTACATGCCCCAATAATGCGCTGCTACAAATGTTCAACTCTCCTAATTTTCTCTGCGTATACCAGCACTTTCAAGTGGCCCCAGAGATAAAAATCTAGTGGTGTGAGATCCGGGCTACTAGCTGGCCATTCCACAGGCCCTGAATGTTCTATCCAATGACCAGGGAATTGTTGGTACAGGTATTCCCTTACTTGGGTGCTGTAATATGCAGGAGCGCTGTCTTGCTGGAACCATGTTGGGAAATTTCCTTCTTCATTCAAGATGCTGGGAAATGCTTCTTCCTTGAGCATACGTAGGTAGGTGCCTCCAGTGACATGTTCATCGAAAAAGAGGGGGCCTATGATGCGATCCTTCCAAATGCCACACCATACCATCACCTGAGATGCACCTTGTTCCTTTGAAGAGGTATACCAGTGAGGGTTGTTTTGAGACCAGTAGTGGGTGTTCTGTCAATTTACCTCAACATTTTCATAAAAAACAGCCTCATCACTGAACAGAATGGTGGATGGGAAATTGGCATCCCGAGCATAAGAAAAATTTGAATTATGGTTTGTAGAAATAGAAAAATATGAATTTCTCCTATGATGCCGGACTTATGGGACACCCAGTATATATATATGTGTGTGTGTGTGTGTGTGTGTGTGTGTGTGTGTGTAAAGAACGATGCTTGTGTAGAAGAACGTTCCGCACAAGATGAGGAGGGAAAATGAACAAATGAAAAATGAGGTAACCACCCGGGAATCGAACCTGGGATCTTCTGATTGCCAGTCAGATATGCTATCCACTACACCATGGGCCTCGATTAATCAGAAGTCGTAATTCTCCTACATATGAGCAGAAACCTGGATTAATCGAGGCCCATGGTGTAGTGGATAGCATATCTGACTGGCAATCGGAAGGTCCCGGGTTCGATTCCTGGGTGGTTACCTCATTTTTCATTTGTTCATTCTCCCTCCTCATCTTGTGTGGAACGTTCTTCTACACAAGCGTCGTTAATTACATTAATTATACTGTGTGGTGTTTGCAGTTAAAAATGTATATATAGGTATGGCATGCGAAGGTGCCCCCTCAGGGCATTGGTTTCTGCTCGTATGTAGGAGAATTACGACTTCTGATTAATCGAGGCCCATGGTGTAGTGGATAGCATATCTGACCAGCAATCAGAAGATCCTGGGTTTGATTCCCGAGTGGTTACCTCATTTTTCATTTGTTCGTTCTCCCTCCTCATCTTGTGCAGAATGTTCTTCTACACAAGCGTCGTTCTTTACATTAATTATACTGTGTTTTGTTTGCAGTTAAAAATGCATATATATATATATACATATTTTTATTTAAGAGCACAATAATGGGTATATATATATTATATATATATATGGGGGGCTCATCTAAATATGGTAATATTTTATTGCTAAGTATATCCTTATTATGTTGTGGCTCTTCCAAAAAAATTTCATCAACAGGTGGAGCTGTAAAAATATTTGTAGATGAGCTACTACTGCGCTCAAAGGATTCTTCATTTGCTGGTAAAGGACACAGTTCTTGTAGCAGTACAGCCTCTTCTGCTGGTGCTGGTACAGATTCCAGTATTCCAGGTTGACTTATTAAGGTGTAGCAATTGCTACACAATAGCTGATCCTTTTGAAGAACATAACTTACAGAAGCCATAAGTTCTGTAACTTTTTTAATATTATTGAAAATTCTTTTTTTGTTTTTTTAAAGGATCACCAATATAATTTCTTATTTTTTGGCATTTTTTAAAGTTATTTAGGTACATATTTAGGTACACCTGTGTCTTTCAATATATACTGGTCAAAAAAAGAAACGCAATTAGCTTGCATATGGTGTAAAATTTAAGTTGTTAGTGGTATTATCACAGTTTCAAGATTATGGTTAAATGTTTGTTCAAATCTTTTAAAGCCACTTAGTGCATGTTTTTAAACCTGACTAATCCCAGCTAAGACGCCATTTTGTTACAAACAATAAACAGAGATTAAATTGAATGTATTCTTTATGAAGGCATGCATTTTTTCTTTGACTTCACAGAATATACACTGCCCGTTGAGAAAACCAAACTTTTTCCCGCGATTGAGGCATGCCACGACTCTCAGAGGTCAACAGAGGTCGTGCCTTGGGCATGTTGGATGCAGGCATGTCTGCTGTCCAAGTTGCACAACGAATGCATGTGCATCCCAGCACAATCTCTAGGCTTGTTAGACGGTACAATGCCACAGGAAGTGTTCAGGACCTGCCAAGACATGGGCGACCTCGTGTGATGACCCAACGCCAGGATCGCCACATTGTACTGCAGCACCTGCGTCATCGGCAGTGGAATGCTTGTCAGACAGCCAGAGAGACACCTGGTATCCACAACAACAGAATTAGTGACCAGACCGTCAGAAACTGACTCCGTAATGCAGGACTCCGATCCCGCAGGCCTTACAGAGGTCCTTTTCTCACTGATGCAAGAAGGCAACGAATGACGCCTGCAATGGGCCTATCAGCACCGTGACTGGACACAAAGAATGTGGAACCAAGTCCTCTTTTCTGACGAGTCTCGCTTCAGACTGTCCAATTCTGATGGCCGTGTCAGGGTATACAGACGACCAGGGGAGCGATACTCAGATGCTGCAGTAGTGGAGCATGACAGATGGGGAGGACCAAGTGTCATGGTTTGGGCAGGAATTGCCTTTGCGTCAAGAACTGAGCTGGTGGTTGTTGATGGCGCTCTGACTGCCCAGCGCTACAGGGAGGAGATTCTTCACCCACATGTTCTTCCATTCATGAGGCAACATCCAGAATTGGTGCTCCTGCAACAGGACAATGCCAGACCTCATGCAGCCAGGATAGTGCAGGCGTACCTGCAGGGACAACAGGTGCAGACCTTACCATGGCCAGCCTTCAGCCCAGACATGTCACCAATAGAGCACGCATGGGATGAACTTGAACGGCGAGTTCGCAGACATCAGCATCAGCCGCAGAACATCAGGGAACTGACCAATGTAATTATTGAAGAGTGGAGGGCCATCCCTGTTGCTTTCCTGCAGAGACTGTTGAGGTTGATGAGGGCCAGACTCCAAGCCTGCATTGTGGCTAGGGGTGGCCATACGGGTCATTCTCTGTCAGATCAACCAAAAAAAATTGAAATTAACACCCTCATCTCTCATATTTTGCTGAAATTTGGTTTATAGGGAGTTTGTGAGCCCTGAATCCATTTCTGAAATTATAAGGTCAATCCGACCAACGGTTCAAGAGATATGACCTCGGGCAATTTGAGGTCACTCACGAGGTTACTAACATTTGGCGAGCCATAACTTGGGTAATAATTGTCATAATTATATAAACGTATATATATTTAGAATCAGAAAACGACAAGGAATCCAAATATGCAAGTTTTAGAACTCTAGGTTGAAAAATAAAAAAGTTACACTGTAACCAAAATTTGAGGTCACAATTTGACCTCTGGGGTATCAAATGAGAATTTTTTTTTTAAATGTAAAAAATGAAGGCATAGGCATAGGCATTGGCTATTAGAATCAGCAAAAAAAAGTTTGTTTATGTTAGTATTTTTCATGTAACTAACATATAAGTGAACACCATATTCATAAGTTGTGCGTCAATTCTACCTATTTTTTCACACTTAAGCTCATAATTTGACCTATAGAAATTAAAATTACATTTTTTATAGATATAAAAAACAAAGTCAGAGTTCTTGACTAATAGAAACAATCATAAAAAGTTTGTTTATGTTGGTACTTTTCATGTAACTAACTTATAAGTGAACACCATATTTATAAATTGCTTGTCATTTCAAGGAATTTTTATATCTTAGCTATCAATTTGACCTCAAGCTCCAAGAATTTAATAAAAATTGTATTTCACTGCTAATCTACACTGGCAATAATAGTTATAATAGTGAAAGGGGAAGACTAAGCTCACATGTAGCCTAAACAAACCTGTTGAAACATGTTGCTACTTGTCTAAGTGCAGAATCAACACAGATAGTTGCAAAATTCCTTGTCTACAGGTTAGTACAGTTCCAGCCAGCACTGTGGGTGGCTGGTGGGTATGGTGTTTTAATGAGCCTCAGAGACTATCAAGGCCTAAAATATTAAGTGTGTATAGCTATATATTTTCTAAAAAATATATATTACCTAATTGTAAATCCTATATCTTTACAGATCAAAATACAATGGTTCGGCACTTGAAATACTGCCAGGACCCTATTCAAAAACACAAGAAACGCATAACAATCAATCTTAAAAAAGTGACTGATGTACTTGTTGAAAAATGTGCTGGAAGAGTGAAAAAAGACTCATTGTTGTGTGTGAACTGCTGGACACTGATAATGAAAAACCCCACTATACTTAGTACCACTGAAAACAACGAGTCTGAGCAGGATTCAAATGAATCATCTACTATCAGTGGCTTGAGTAACATCTCTTCAATTCAAGATCTGGACAATGACAGTGATTGCTTGATAAAGGAAAATCCTTCAACTTCAGTTGAACCAGTTCTAGCATTTCTGGACCAAACACCAGTTAAAAAAAGTAAGTAATAAATTAATATAATAACTTATACTTTACTACAAGGTCTGTTTGATCTACTATATAGCCAATTATATAGCATTTAAGGTACTATAATTAATATTTAATTACTAATATTCAGGTGTGTGAAACCTTTTTTTCTGTTCTTTTCAGAAGGGCTGTCATTAAGCCAGAAAAAGCGCAAGGCTCGTGGTAAGCTATCATCTGCTCAGAAACACCTGAAGGAGAGGCTAGAACTCAGTTATGATGTTCAAATTACCGAGGAGGTAAGTGATACTTCAAAACCTGAAACTAAATCTGAAAAACATCTAGACAAATTAATGAATGAATTGAAACAGTCATTCCTGGAGAGCAAATGTCACCATCACAAACTACAAATATTGACACTCTCACCATACACAATTGAAAAAACAGCTAGTTTCTTTCAAACTACAACATACATGGTGAAAAGAAGCCGTTCACTTAAATCAGAACATGGAATCCTTCCGAAGATTCCACTAATGAGCAAAGGAAAAGTGATATCTGAAGAACACAAAGATATAGTTAGAAGATTCTATGAGTCAGAAGAGGTTAGTCGTATGTGTCCTGGCCAAAAGGATTGCGTGAAAGTTATCAGTGCTGAAGGTGCAATGAAGGTGCAAAAACGATTGGTCCTCGGGAATTTAAGAGAGATGTTTGAACTATATAAAAATGATGAAAAGAATCCCAAAATAGGATTTTCCACATTTGCAAAATTACGGCCATCATATTGTGTGCTTGCCGGTAGTGGTGGGACTCATTCTGTCTGTGTCTGCACATACCATCAAAATCCAAAATTGCAGCTGGCTGCATTGGGAGAAAGAGGTCTTTCATACAAGGATCTTATGGATTACAGTGTCTGCAGTACAGAAAGAGAGACTTGCATGATGCAACTTTGCAATGATTGCCCAAGAGAAGAGGGTGTCCTGGATTTTCTTGAGTTACTTGACAGTGTGAAATCAGCTCCAAATGAAATATCTTACAAGCAATGGGTGACTGTTGACCGTTGTACAATGGTTGATAAGGTGGAGCCACTTCATGAATACTTATCCCTAAGCATGAAAATATCCCGCATGGTTCGTCATCACTTTGTTGCTCAGCAACAATCACAGTACTTCAAGCAGTTGAAAGAAACACTACCACCTCAGAGCGAGGTAGTTATAGTAGGTGATTTCTCTGAGAATTATTCTTTCATTGTCCAGGATGCTGCCCAAGGGTTTCACTGGGACAATTCACAGTGTACAGTTCACCCTTTTGTCATCTATTATAGATCATCTGCAGACCAGGAACTTAGCCATTTTAGTGTCTGTTTCTTATCTGCATCACTAAAACACAACACTATAATGGTTTACTCATTCATATTGAAGCTTATGACATATGTTAAATTCAGATGCCCACAATTGAAGAAGGTGCACTATTTCTCAGATGGATGTGCTGGCCAATATAAGAACAGATACAACTTCACAAATCTCTGTTACCATGAAGAGGATTTTGGTCTGTCTTGTGAATGGCACTTCTTTGCTACATCCCATGGCAAAAATGCATGTGATGGGATTGGAGGAACAGTGAAAAGAGCTACTGCTCGTGCCAGTTTGCAGAGAACTACAGAGAGGCAAATTCTTACACCAGAACACATGTTTTTTGTGAAGAAAACTTGAGCAAGAAGATAAATTTTTTCTTTGTAACTACAGCTGATTTGAAAGATGCAGAAGAACGGTTGGAACATCGATTCAAGGATAGTAGGGCTATTCCTGGAACTCAGAAATATCATAGATTTGTTCCCCTAAACAAGGAAGAACTGATGGTGTATCCCATTTCAAGTGGCATTGGAGAAAAGAAAAGAATAAGGAAAAGTCATTTTACTAATGAACCTGCAATGCTTGGTAACCTAAAATGTGTCAAACCAGGAGAGTATGTTGGCTGCATTTATGACATACAAGTTTGGTATAGAATTGTGGAGGAATATTGTGAAGAGTTTGATGATTTCACTGTGAACTTTCTACATCCCTCTGGGTCATCAGGATCAAGTGCATATTATTATCCATCAAACAAGGATTCATGTGCAGTGCCAGGACATCATATATTAACTGTAATGAGTTGTCCTACCCTAAGAGGCAGCAGAATTCAATACATTTTTCCACAAAAAGAAATTGATGAGAGCATCGAGCATGCAAAAATTGTATTAGGCTAGCACATGAATCCTCTAAGTAGGTCTTCCCCTTTCACTATTATAACTATTATTGCCAGTGTAGATTAGCAGTGAAATACAATTTTACATTTTTTGCCTTTGTTTTTATATCTATAAAAAAATGTAATTTTAATTTCTATAGGTCAAATTATGAGCTTGTGTGAAAAAATAGGTAGAATTGACGCACAACTTATGAATATGGTGTTCACTTATATGTTAGTTACATGAAAAATACTAACATAAACAAACTTTTTTTTGCTGATTCTAATAGCCAATGCCTATGCCTTCATTTTTTACATTTAAAAAAAATATTCTCATTTGATACCCCAGAGGTCAAATCGTGACCTCAAATTTTGGTTACAGTGTAACTTTTTTATTTTTCAACCTAGAGTTCTAAAACTTGCATATTTGGATTCCTTGTCGTTTTCTGATTCTAAATATATATACTTTTATATAATTGTGGCCATTATTACCCAAGTTATGGGTCGCCAAATGTTAGTGACCTCGCAAGTGACCTCAAATTTCCCGAGGTCATATCTCTTGAACCGTTGGTCGGATTGACCTTATAATTTCAGAAATGGATTCAGGGCCCACAAACTCCCTATAAACCAAATTTCAGCAAAATCTGAGAGATGAGGGTGTTAGGCACTGGTTGATCTGACAGAGTGACCCATACGCGTTATTGACTGTGTGTTATGTTAAAGAATCATTTACTATATACCGAGTCCTCATGTTTATTAATAAATCTCAAAAATTGCGTTTCTTTTTTTGACCAGTATATATATACAGTATATATATATATATATATATATATATATATATATATATATATATATATATATATATATATATATATATATATATTTAGGGTGTCCCAGCCTCACATGTGAAAATAAAAATTTGCAAGAGTCAAATCGCACACCCCTTCAATTAATTACACTTTAAGAAAGAAAGAAATGGGCGAAATTTCATTGGCCTATTAGGAGGGGAAGGGTCCCCTCATTGACCTTGTTTATTCGACCCTATATGAACAAACGTAAATGCTCAGCATTAATCATTCTAGAATGGAAGAATGAAATGTAAATTCTTTCTAATGACTAAATTAAAGGAAATGGAAATTCTTCCTAATGGCACATTTCATTTCGGGGGACAGAGGATCTTTTTGTCTGCTGAGGGGAACTGCTGGCGGTGGTATTCGACGACTTGGTACACGAGCTGCCGTTCCTCCTCGTTTTTTGTCAGGCCCTCGTTGAAATCTTCCACCAGTTTCACCGCCCGTCTGCCGCGTCGGTCACAGACTTCAACGATGGTGCATATCCTTCGAGATCTTTGGGGTTTTTTGGAACCGGCAGCTTCAGGCAATGAAAAAGGTTTTGAGTCCTTTTCGTGACCAAGGTGCTCAAATCCGACCGTCTCACGGTCAAGACACACTTTCCCTCCAGCCGACGCAGATCTTTTGGGTTTTCGGTCTTCTTATGCAGGTTTTGGAGCATGGCCGTCTTCTCTGCATCGATGGTTTTGGAGGAGAACATAGCTAGTCCGGCTAAATCTTCGCTTATGTACCAGAGGTGGCCCCGGAATTTCGTCAATACGGCGGTACCTACATCATGATCCACCGCCTTGTACTGCTCTAGGTCCTCCAACAGCTCCAGGTCATTGACGGGCGCGTCTGCCGTCAATGGAGCCTCGAACCACCTCTGGAGGTAGATGGTGACGGCAGAGACGTTTATCCTGCGTAGTGACTGGACCTCGTGAGCAGTCAGGTGGAATTGGCTTCGGAAGATGAACATCTTAAGACAGTAAATGCCTTTGGCCATCCACCTGGCCCGGTGGTATGCTCCAGGACGATTGTACCGGAGATCTCGTTTGCCATGACCATCGAGGAAGACCAGAGCGAGGATCAGGAACTCCCGGTAATCGTCTCTTGGGTGGCCAACTTCAAGCTGGTCTTCAATGAAGTGGACAATCTGCTCTTTTTTCAACACCACCCATTCCGAAAGGATGTCGCTTGGGCCATCGCCGTTGAATGGAGAAGCCTGCTTCCAGTCGATGAACTCCCATTGGGATTTGAAGCGAGCGAACAGCGCAATTTCGGGGCCAGAAGACCTGAAGAGCAGGTCAAAGACTGAGGTGATTACCAATTCCATCATGTGGTGTCTGCAAGCCAGGAAAAGAACGCGGCGGTCCATTTGGTCCTGGATAATCGTACCAGCGCCGCTGTGAATACCGGTATTCGCCGCTGTTGTGTCAAAGCAGAGACCGGCAATCCATGGTTGAACTTGCGGCCAATCGTCCAGCACCTTCAGAACAGCTCCAGCCATCCGCTGTCCCGTGCTGTCAGGGATTTTTGGGATCGCCAACAACTCAAGATTCTTCCCGCTGACCAGCACTGGTATGCGATCCAATTTCCCTCCATCCGAATCAGGGAGGAGTTTGTCATCAAAGTGGACGACAAGCGGCGTATCAGGATTGAACTCGGTCTTGATTCCGGCTGCCAAGTTCTTCCTGGACTTCTGCCGTGAACGGTGAAGACTTGATTTGGACAAGGTGACCGAGGATAACTCAACTCCCGCGGCAGTGAGTGCTGGAGCCACAATGTGCATCGCTTGGTGTACTGAGGTTCCAGTTCGATCCAGGGCTGCAGCAAAATTGGGATATTGGATGATCCTCCTTGTCGACACTTGGCCGTCCTTGGGAGCGGATCGAGGAGCCGAAGGACCAGGAGAGGAATATTGGACATCATCATTGGATGCTTCGGCCATGGACTCAGAAGAAGATGAAGACCCACTTTTTACCGTTCCTTTTGCTTGCAGTGAGTCCATCCTTCGCGGCTTTTCTTCTTCCTCTTCTTTTCAGCTGCTCGGCGTTTCTCCCGCTCCGCTGCCCTGCGAGCAAACTCCAGGTCCTCTCCTCCGATGTACATCTTCCGCACGGTTCGCTAGTCATTCAGAAAGTCTCGATATTCGGGGACTTTGATGAGTTTCATGGCGTTGGCATGAGCTGTTTCGAACAGTGTATTCAGGTTGGCTTGGAATCCCTTTTCCCGCTCCAGTTGCTTCTCTCCCCCACGGTTTCGGTTTCTGGCAACCTTCTCGTAGTCCGTGGAGAGGGCCTTGATCCTCTCGATGCACTTGGGCTTGTGGGAGGTCGGAATAGATGCCCGAGCCCACACAGCCATAACCTCATCAGCTACCACATTGGCAGCTTCCGCCGTGGACATTTCTTTCTTCCGAGTGAAGAACAACAGACGTCGAAGAACATCTCCCACTGTCGGGAGTTGACACAGCGTTTCCAGGGGTTCATTTCGCAACACCCCCAACAACCACACAGTCTCCTGCTTTCTTATATCCATAACCTGAAAAGAAATATGCTACAATTAGTATAAGGTAGAAAGTAGCCGTTCAGCAATAGTAACACATGGTTTGAGGGGACCCTTAAAATTAAAGAACACGAATGAAATTCATCTTGCTGGCATGTTTTCACGAGTGGAAGAAATTAGGGGGGTGTGCATGACAAACTTCAGGAACAAAAAAAATTGGGACACTCTAAATTATATATATATATATATTAAAATCTGAAAATAGAAAACTAAAAACTAAAAAATGAAGAAAGCCAGCATTAATAAAATTAAGTTTTAAGCTATATAATGGCCTATAAGCTAACTTTTTATTGCTGATTATGGTAGATCTTTGCTCAGGCAACATTTTTTCTTCAATAAAATTTTTAAAAAAAATTGATCCTTTCAATGTCAAATCTTGACTTTTTTTTTTTTTTTTTTTTTTTTTAATTATCCAAATGAAAGTACCATTTTTGGAAACTGGAGCTCATTCTGCTTCCATCCACATAAAGTTTATTAAGCTACGACAATTAGAAGCCAAGATATAGGGATTTAAAAAATTCTTAGGTCATGATTTGGCCAAAATTTGACCTGACCCTAAATTTTGACCTATTTGACCTATTTTCAAAAAAATGTTGGAATTTTTGTTTCACTAAAAAACACCCCAGACCAAGTTTTATGCAAATTGAAGACATGACCGTGTTTATCTGTCTATTTAACCTGGATTTACCCTATTAATACAAGACAAACAATTTCTTTATATTAATTTACTTATCTTATTGCATTATATAATTATAAACAATAAACAAGAACTGTGTATTTTATACCTGCAGTTCTTTATTCCTGATAATTTTTTTTTATATAACCTGATTAGCTATTTATAGATCTATATTTTTGTCTTGAAATATAAAAGAAGCTGCAAAAAGTTAAACCTACTGTATGCTTTAGCTTCTAGGTGTAAGGTAGAAGGAAATATATTTTAGATACTTAAACCATACATAAAGAATATTATTTTGTTTTTATAACATATAACATAAAACAGATATTGTACAGGGGGTCTTTGTTATCCAAGTATTCATTATCCAAGTCCCTGCATTTATGCAGCCAAATAATTGTAGAACTATTCGGATAAATTCCTCGCACTTAAGAGGTTTCCATGGATAATGTAAGTGGAATGCAGAAGTGCAATGGAAAACAGTTTAAATTTCTCTTGGACTCGCTGTCTCACTCGCTTTCCCCTACCTCCAACACTCCACCAACCATGCTCCACCCTAACCCCAATGCTGCGCACTCTGTCTCTTGCTAACTGTTGCCATACTGAACCCATCCATGGTTTCTGGTATTTTCATTCTGATTTTGTTGATTTTTTGCGCTATTGTTGCAGCCATGGCTTCAAAGTGTACTGCTAGTGGTAAAGCAGCTACTGCCCCTAAAAGAAAGCGTACGAGCTATGGGTTGGATGTGAAATTAGATGTTATTAAGCACAAGAAAAATGGTGAATGAGTGATAGACATTGCATATGCTATTAACACCTGAAACTACCATACTTAAGAATGCAGCAGATTTAGAAGCAAAAGCTACGACAATGATAAGGCACTCTGAGATTAAAACAACAGATGTTTAACCATAATTTTGAGTGTCATTTATTGTGTTAAGGTCCCAATTAAACCTTATTCTCATTATTTCTTATGGGTTTTAGGTCTCTGCTAAATTTAAGTGGATTCACTTATGGTGATTTCTTGGTCCCCATTATCCTCGGATAATGAGGACCCCCTGTATTCAAACTTTATAGTTATGTCCCCAACCAAATAAATTGTAAGGGGCCATACTGTATTGCATTTGTCCATCTGTTCATCACACTTTTGGTTCTGGGCCATAACTTTTGAACCATTTAGCAGAAATTAAAGAAACTTCATACTACAAAGTGTCATGAGCAAAAATCAGATTCTTGCATTGAAGGTCAAGGTCACAAATAGAGGTCCACTCAGCATGATTGATAAAACCACACAAAAGTAAAAAACTGGTCCTTGCATTAAAGGTCAAGGTCACAAGTAAAGGTCAAAGGTCAAATGTAGGTACACCATAATTTAACTACTAAACATAAATTGATGAAATTTCACACACGCATGTAGATGGCTCATCACAAGATGATGCCATGAACAAGACTCGGGTTCTTGTTCCAAAGTTTTAGGTCACAAATAGAGGAGGAGACAGTGATATCATTCTAACATAGTTCTTGTTTTCAATGTAAATGGATTTTTTGTTATGTAGAGGAAAATGTTGTTCCTATACAGCACTAATTGTACTGTTGTAGCATTTTAAGAATATTTTCTAATTTTTATTTTCAGGATCAAATGTTCAATAATGGCAACAGATCTTTCTTATTTAAAGGCTGGTTACAAAAGTGATAAATGGAAGTGGGTTTTAAGTTTACAAGATAAAGAAAATTTACTTTCAAATCCAAGTTTAATTGTTGAAAAGCTTTCTAAACTTAAACTGTTACAAACTTATGGATTAGATAAACCACCAAAATCATTACCATGTCGGTAAGTGGAATAACATTAAATTTTTAAGAAAAAATTGCCTAGCAAAAAGGTTCTATTTAATCATGTCTTCTTTTTGATAGAAACATTGCTCTTGTTATTATGTGAAAAATTGAGCATTAATAATGTTTTGGTCTTCAAATAAGTTGATTTTCATGTAAAATAGCTCAAATTCTTAAATTTTGTTCCTTGGCCAGTATCTTAACATAGGTTCTGCTTGCCTTTCTATTTTGGAACTAAGCTTACTTGAATAGTATTTGTAGTATAGTAGGACTCTAAAATCTTTTATCAGTGCACTTAAAAAGAAAAAAAATTGACCGACTTCATAGACTGATTTTACCTTAGATAATGTAGTTATAGTTGGTCCACACAGGCAATTGCACTAAGGCTATGTCATATAGAGGCTTGTGACCATTGAAACCATATTAGAATATACTGTTTGCTACACTCATGGAGCTTATAAATTTACTTTAATGACTGGTGTGTATACACTGTATAGTCTTGTATCTTGTTGATTTTGAATCAGTCACTAAATAAAATAAGTTTAGGACTATTTAAAACTATTCATCTACCCATATGACTGACAACACACACACACACACACACACACACACACACACACACACACACACACACACAATCAATACACAACTCAATTTTAATAATTTTGATCCATCCTAAGCTACATCAGAGGGTATAGCAATGTACTGGTAGATGAAATATATTTTGTAAATGATACCTTATGCCTTAGTCATATAATATATATATACTGTACTTTTTTGATCATTGTCATTTGTAGAGGGATTTCTGGAGAGCAAAGAAATAAATGGTTATGCATGGAATAGAGTTAGCTGCTGTACCACAAAAATTTACCTTGTATGGCTAGACCTGCAGTCATTGATGTTAATACATAACATGAATGGTACTGTACATTCAGTGGTGTATTCTTAATTTTTGTTTCAAGTAGCTAGTATATGCTAAAAAGAAAAAGTAAAAATTTCAAAGTAACATACCATATACAAAAGAAGATAAAAATTTCATAGTAGTAATGGTATATTTGAAGTTATCTCCATGCCACACACCCACACCAATAAGAGCAACATTTAGCTACTTGTAAATTTCCATGAAGCATCTCCAATGAGTACAGGAAGAAGTAGCTAGCTAATTGACAAAAGTAAAAAAAATGCCAGAAAATGCAGTTAAAGTTGTACCAATTTGAAATTGGCATAACTTTTGAACTTTTTGAAGCTATTTCAATGAAATATCTTCATGAACTTCAAAAGTTATGGCACTTTCAAATTAATACAACTTTAACTGTGTTTTGTGGCATTTTTAACCTTTTTTGCTTAGCTATTTATTCCTGGGAGGGCCTTGTGTATACAATGAGACTGCACTTTGTGTTGTAATTGTTTGCATGCAATATAATAAGTAAATATAGAAACATGAATGTCTGTACTCAATGCAGCTGATAATTTGATATATACACCAAAAGTTAATAATAGAACTAAGTATATATCTACTTGAGAATACACCACTGGGTACAGTACATAAATTTTGTTGAACAATTTATAAGACCAAGTAAATATTGAACTCTGGCAATAAACTGAAAATTAAATATTCAACTAAGCAATTCACTACCAGTGTATTTATGCGCCATTTATCTCGCAGTGCTGTCCAAATTAGGCACTAGCTGTCTATAACTGCAAATGTAAACAATGATATGCTATACAGAAGCCAATTATTTAGGATTTTGTACTTGGGTACTTTTTATTTATCATCATTAACGTTGAGAATAAGTATTAAAATTAGTGGCAACCATTGTAGCTAAAGGCTGCATTTTTGTAATTAATTTTGGTCTGAATATGGTACAAATAAGTAGGTAATGAAATTAAGATGTCTTTAGCCAGGACATGTTAGGTTATCTTACATCAGTCCAAATAACTAAATCAAAACTACCATTGAGCGTTTACCAGCTGTGCCTGCTGTAGGACTATGTTTCTTGTTTATAAGTTTACTGCTGATAGAGTACAGAGCTGGATTAAGGCATAAAGCCAATGGGGCTACAGCCCCAGGGCTCTGCAATAAAGACAGGCCTCAAAAAAGTGGAGGAGAAAATTTTTCTTACATTTATATAAAAACTTGGAGTTCAGTGGCTTTTAATTCATTTCGTGATGCAAATCTAGGATTTTCTTGTAAATTGTGTACTTGGTTATGTAAATTTTTATTTTATTTTAATTATGAAAAAGAACAAAAAAAATTATACCAAAATTCATGTCTTTTAATTAAGGGACAGAGGGCCCCTAAACTTGTTTTAACCCTTGGGCCCCATAGAGGTTAATCTGGCACTGGTAGAGTATGGTAGCCCCTGTGTTGGTAGTAACTGTTAAGAACACACTCCTTTTTCAGAAAAAAATGCAACTCCAACCCATGGTGCTTAGCAAATATATCGAAGGAAAGCAAATTGAATGCAGCTCGGTTAACGGAACAGTTAAGAGATATGAGTCATCCAATTGGGTTGCAAAACACAGCCAATACATGCTGGATTAACTCAGCTCTTCAGGCTCTTTTTCATCTCTATCAGTTCAGGTAAAATTTGAATTATAGCTATAAAGCTTTCAATAAATTATTGTTATTATTAAATGTACACTCAGACGACGCTAAATTGACACTAGGCATTTTGGCTATTGCAATAATTTGGCTATTTTCTTGCATGTTGAAATATCAAGCAAATTTCGGAAGATTTGGTGCAAATAGTTGAATTGCACTGAGAAATAGTCAAATTACACAGCAATCACCACATGGTACATCTGAACTACATACATGATCAAACTTGCACTCCAGGCACTTGTCTACCATTTGTATTTTGTGTTAGAAAACATAATTTTCTCCAAGATTTCTGGAAATTTAAGCTTACAGTTATGCTTTGTACATTATTGGTAGAAGGGTGATAATATACATGGCAACAAATAGGTCATGATAATTTTTATCTAGTATTGTAATGTAATTATTTGTGGATTAACTTGAACTGAACAAATACTGCGCATATTTATTGCTAAAAAAATAAATTTCCCCTTTATCTAGCTACTTTTTAGTATGTGTAACACATTCATATATGAGTATTTATTTACTAAAAATTATCTTTAAGCATCTAATCTAGAGATGCTGCAATCAGGCTTTCTCAAGGCAAGGTGTGTGAACCCCTTGCTCAACAAAATATCCCTATTATTTCACCAATCTTCCAAAATTCATTCACATTTTTTTCACAGTCAAATTACCCACTGAAGTTGCCAGGAAAACCCCTATATTTCGACAAAATGTTAAAATATCCAACAAATTTAGGAACTTTACCATAATTTGTACCCTTTGGGTACCTATTTTGACAAGGGTGTCAAATTAGCAGGGTCTGAGTGTATACGGTATTCATTAATTCCTTATTCAAGTTTAAGGTATTGAGTATTGTACTTGTAATGAAAGGTAATATTTTTTTTTTTATATTTTATCATTATTTCTTTTTGTATGCAGGAAGGAGGGTCCAAGAGCAAATACCTGGAACCCCCCCCCCTTCCCCAATAGAAGGAGGAGAGAGCCGAAATGAAGGTCCAGTTTTTTTGAGATGCCTGCACACACACCATTTGAAAGATTGGGTGGGGGTCATATATGGGGAGAAAGATGGATTGAGAAATATTGTTCCAGAGTTGACTGGTTGAAAGATTGAGAATACTGATTAACCCTCGTATTAGGCTTTTTATGCAGGAAGAAGGGGCCAAGGGCAAACCTCTCACAAAAGCGTCATAAGAACATAAGAAATTTTTGTAGTGGGCACACTTGGGGCCACTTCGGCCCATCGAGGTGGCTCCATTATGTAAAAACTGCCTGTACATTGGCAACAACCAACTTTTACAAAACTAATTAGTTATCAATTTAAAACTAATTAATTATCAATTTAAAACTAAAGACAGAATCTCTGGATCCAGAGGATCAAAGTCATAATCGGCTACTATCCACAAATATGTTACACTCTATATCTATTTATAACTGACATGCAAATATATCAGATCCAAAGAATCTAGTCAATTTCATTATGGTACCCATCAATACCAGTACCTTGCCAACTAACAATAAGTCACAGTCCATATCAATTGTGGATCAAGTCACAATTTACAACCATATACATTACAATATATATACTTAGGAGGAAAAGTGTAGGTGTGGCTGTAAAGACTGTACAGTAATGTAGAAATGTGTGTGCACCCATTTTGGGTCTCCCATTTAAAGGTGTTTGTGGGGCAAGTGAAGATCATGAGTTTTTCAATACCTCACAGTACTATCGGGGGCACCGCTCGGCAGAGGAATCTCTTTAAATAGGGTGTGTAAGGACAGAGTATCCCCTAACCCAAGATGCTGCCTCCCTATATCCCACAACACTTGTGTTGAGCTGTGGGATCTATCACCTAAATGCACATAATATATATGAAATAAACTAGTACCATTCATGCAATAAAAATGGGCTTAAACACAATCACCAGATGTCCCTTGCAGACATCAAACTATCCAACCTTCTTTTGAAAGAATCAAGTGTATCTGAAGTCACCACTTCTTCTGTCAGACTGTTCCAAAACTTAATTACTCTGTAAAACTATGTTTTCTTAAATTTGTTCTACATCTTGGCTTAAATAATTTCATGCTATGACCTCTAGTCTGGTTATTGTGATCTTTAATGAAAAGAGACTCAAAATCTATCTTATCCAACCCTTTTATCATTTTATTCACCTCTATCATATCACCCCTTAACCTCCTCCTTTTTAATGAGAAGATGTTTAGATACGACAGTCTTTCCTTATATGTCATTATAATAGGGACTATTAAATTGAATGCAGTATTCGAGGAGGGGTCTCACATATGAAATGTATAGTTGCTTTATAATATTGGGTGATTTGTATTCAATGTGTGTGTGCATGAGATTGAGTCTAGCATTTGCTTTATTTCTGATTACCATACAGTGATTTGAGGGTTTAAGTTCATTAGTCACAGTGACACCCAAGTCTTTCTCTTTATCATCATTTTTAATCCAAATTCCATTCATATTGTATTCAAATTCTGGATTTTTTGGCCCAATATGCATAACCTTGCACTTATCAACATTAAATTTCATCTCCCATTTATCTGCCCAGGCTGTTACTCTAAGTCTTTTTGTATTGTCATTGCTCCCGCTACTGACTTAACATTGTGGCCTAATTTTGTATCATCAGCAAATTTTGAGGTTTTACATGATAGGCCCTTCTCTAGATCATTTATATAGACAACAAAAAGCAGAGGTCCCAGCACAGACCCCTGTGGGACTCCGCTCAATATGGGTCTCCAAGTAGACTTATTTCCATGTAGATGAACTCTGTTTTCTGTTTCTCAGCCATTCTTCTATCCAGTCAGCTATATGACCTCTTATACCATGGACTCTAACTTTTACCAACAATCTTGCATGAGGAACAGTATCAAATGCCTTTACAAAATCTAAGTATACTATATCTACTGGCTTTTTATTGTCCAAATGCAATAGGACTCCATCATAAAATTCAATCAAGTTGGTTAGACAGGACCTTCCATTTCGAAAGCCATGCTGGCTATCATTTATGAGGTTGTGCACTCTTCAAGGAACTCAGTAACTTTACCTCTAATGATACTTTCGAGTAATTTGCAAATAATGGAGGTGAGGCTGATGGGTCTGTAGTTTTTTGCCAAGTTTCTATTTCCTCTTTTAAAGATTGGAGCCACATTTGCTTTCTTCCAATCCTCTGGAATTTCAGTACATATCAATGATTTATTAAAAATAATTTCTAGTGCCTGTGCTATATTCTTTTTGGCAGCTTTTATGACTATTGGATGCATTTCATCTGGCCCTGGAGATTTTTCCATTTTTAATTTATCTATTGCTTTTAGGATATCTAGTTTTGTTACCCTTAATTCATTTATTTCTCTATCTTGTCCTGGTAGTATAAGATCAGGAATATTATTTAAATTTTCATTTGTGAATACCGATGAGAAGTATTTGTTTAGTTCTTCAGTTATTTCAAGATGATCATCTATAGTTTTATCATCTATATGGAGGGGGCCAATTTTCTTTTTCACTTTACTTTTCAAATTGAAGCGACTGAAAAACAACTTAGGATTTCGAGATGCTGGACGGACACTGCGTTTGAAAGATTGGAAGTCATAGACAAGGGGAAAGATGGGTGAGGAATATTGTTCCAGAGTTGACCAGTTGAGTAAATGAAAGATTGAAAAGATTGATCAACCCTCGCATTAGAGAGTTGGATGGAAAAGGAATAAGAATGTATTGAAAGTCGGGTACCTCCTAGGAGGAGGAGGCGGCATGCAGTTAGAAAGTTCAGAAGAGCAGTGTCTGTTATAATGGCAATAGTAGAGAAAGTGAGGCAACATTGCTGCGAAGAGAGAGAGAGATTAAAGACAGTCAGTAAAAGGTGGGGAATTGGTGAGATGAAGATTCCATCTGGTCAAGTAGAGCTGTGTGGGTTGAGCCACCCCACACGTGGGAAGCGCATTGCATACAAGGGCGGACAAGACTCCTGTACAGAGACAGCAACTGAATGAGGGTGAAAAAACTGCTGAGCCAGTATAGCGCACCCAACCTCTTAGAAGCTGTTTTAGAAAGAGCATATATGTGATCTTCCCAGGAAAGATCATGAGAAAAGAAAACACCAAGAATGTTAAGAAGGAGGATGATTCAGTTATGTATTGTTGAAGGTAAGGGGATACTCGTGTAGAAGATTGTGACAAGTAGACAGATGAAGAAACTGAGTTTTTGAGGCATTGAAAAGAACGAGGTTTTCTCTGCCCCAGTCAGAGATAGTAGAATGATCAGAGGTCAGGTGTACCATAGCTGTCCTGCTCAAATAATGGAGTGACTTCAGATGTATGCTTTGTGAAGTGGGTGGAGAAGTGAAGAGTGGAGTCATTGACATAGGAGTAGATAGTACAAGAAGTGCAACTTAATAGATCATTGATAAATAAAAGGAAAAGAGTAGGTGACAAGAGAGAACCCTGAAGAACACCATTATTAATAGCTTTAGAAGAACATTGTCCATCTACAACCCTAGCTATAGATTGGCCAGAAAGGAAATTAGAGATGAAGACTTTTGGTGTGTCTAGTTCAATAACGAAGGTTTCACCAAAATCTTCCGAAAGAAGGATGACCAAGAGTGAAAGATACGCAAGATGATCACAGTAGTGTGTCCCTTGCGGAACCCATACTGACGATCTGAAAAAAGATTGAGTAGATAGGTGTTTAAGAATCTTCCTATTAAGAATAGATTAAAAAATTTTGGAAAGGCAAGAAATCAAGATAATTGGACGATAGTTGGAGGGTTGAGATCGGTCACCCTTACTCTTATTTCATTATTTTAAGTTCACCTAGAAACATAGAATTTTAAAAAACAAAAAATTTATGAAGTAATTTTTTATGCTTTTTAGGTTTTTTTAATTTGTATACATTTTTTCATTACTTTCCAAGGTTTTATATGATTGCATATCCTTAAAGGTCTGCATTATTATAAATATACCCAAGTTAATTTTGTTTAAGTGAAATTACACAGTAAATGTTGGACATCTGAAATGGTACAGTGGTAGAGTTTTTTAAATGAAAGAACATCCAGGGTCTACTGGTCTTAGATACTGACCCAAGGACTGTACTAGCAATTTTTCATTTGCTTGTATTATAACCAGTATTACTATACTTTTTAACTCTCCTTGTTTCCCTTCAGAAATTGTATTAACTCTATTGAGGATTTCCAAGGGGAAGAAAGTTTAAACTCCTTAGAATATCTCCTTCAAGCAATGTTTGTGGAAATGGAACTTCACAAAAATAAGTGAGTAAGCCATCTAGTAGACTCAAACGTATGATGATTGATATGCACTTGTCTATAGTAAGGATTAATGTATGGTCAGTATCACTTTTTTTCAACAAGGCCTTGAAGAACTCTAGGTGTGGAATTTAGCCACATGGAGTTGCGCTGGTCCACCAGGACTCCTGTCTAATGGATTTGTCTGTTTTACTTTCTGCCTTTTCTCCTCTTCACTACTTTTGTACTTATCCAGGTTGTTTCTGCCTTCTTAACCCCTTCTTACCCCTTAACTTTCCGAACCACGAGTTTTCATCAGTGCAAACAAGAAAGAAAAAGCCAATTTGTCTATCACTTTGTTAGGAAATGATTAGTAGAGTCTGTCTGCGTTGTAAGCGCCTAAATTGCCTGAGAACTTCTCATTGTAGATGATACTAGTGATAGCATATTACTGCTGTACAACTTTAGGTTTTATTCAGAAATTTATTTTTAAGTTGAAGAAAGAAGTGCTTTCAAAGAGATTGGAAAATATTCTTGGATTTCAGGGCTTTGGCTTGTAGTTCAGAAAGCGTTTTTGAAAAACTTGCTGTTTTTGTGACCAAGGAAATAATGCAAAAGGATCAAGATTATGAAGTACTGAAGTGCGTATCAGAATTTTTAGAAAACACCGTCGATAACTTATTAGGAAATCCAAGGACTGGTCCCCGATTTTCTTCCATCTTCAGGACTACTTTATATAGAATTGCTAAGTAAGTGTTTTCTGTTTTATCGCTTCCAGTGGTTATTTGAGAGCATATTTTTACTGAGTGAAGACTTTTTTCCTTCCCCCATTTGTTGCAACTTGAAATATAGGTGGAAATGTTCCTCGTGTCAAAAAGAGCACGTCCGTCAGCTTCCTCCGGACACATGCTACACAATGGCAGCGTACGTGAGTGCTGATGAATGCCCACTGGACCAGTGTATTTTAGATCTGCAGACGGAGACGCAGACCGGGGTCTCTCTCGTCTGTGTTGGTGAAGATGGATGTGGTGCCACTGTCAAAGTTGACCGTGTTGTTACACCCCAGATCTTGTCCCTCCCTTCTCTTCTCATCATTCGTAATAATAGTCTCGTGTAAGTCACTCAAAATCAAGGTTTACAGAAGTTGTAACCAAGTTTTTATTTATTTATTTTACTAACTACTGATGCATTTAATTGCGTGTTTGTGGACAGAGTTCAAACGTCATTTTCGTACCATTAAGTACTTCTATTTACTATACGTATTAGGGGGGGTCGAAATTTTGTATTCCTATTCTACACACTGCTCGGAGTTTCCTTTGGGCCCCTAAACAACATACTATAATTACACCACTATGCCCCCCTTTTTTTAAATTGAAATGAAATTGAAACCAATTCTTGAATAAAAAACTTGATAAATGACAAAGATTAAAGTAAATAATGATATAAGTAAAGTTAAAGTTTTATATATATATATATATATATATATATACATATATATATACACAGGGCGTCCCAAAAAAATGTATATACACTTTAAATAATTATAAAGGCAGTGTTTATTAAAATACATTTCATTTTCAAAATGTAATAGAATCTACAGACATTTAATTGTTTTGTCAACGCCTGTTTTCAAACTGACGTCCGTTCTGGTCCAGGCACTGCTGATAACGCGAAGCAATGGAATCGCAAACATCACGAAACATTTCGTTTGGTATTTGTGTGCATTCTCGTTCAATGGCTGCTCTCAATTCAGCGACTGTTGCAGGTTTTATAGCGTAGACTTTGTCTTTTAAGTATCCCCATAAAAAAAAGTCTAGTGGTGTGAGGTCTGGTGAACGCGGAGGGTATTCTACGAAACCCCTTCGTCCAATCCACATCCACATCGTGCCAAGTACCACTCGCAATACTCCACTCTTCGGTCCGGATCATCTTCATTAATAGCATGGACTAATCTTGGAATGTAACTTTTCCATTGACAGCGCTTCAAAATGCGTTGGACAGACGATTCTGAGATTCCTACCTCACGACTCGCTTGCCGCACAGATTTTCTTGGACTTTGGTGATACGTTTTCAGTACTCTTTCTTGCTTTGTGGGGCTTGTCGATGTCCGTGGTCTTCCGGAACGCTTCTTGTGGACATTCTGAACAGTTCCATCGGCTTCAAACTTATCTCTAATTCGAGTGATGGTAAGTCGCGTTGGTGGATCTGTTTGAAACTCCCTCCTAAACTGTCTTTGCGCTTCAACTGCGTTTTCACACTTCCAGTAGCATTTTAGAATGAATTTCCTTTGTTCAAAGCTTAGTCTGACTGCCATTATTAATTCTAATGGGTTTAACTTGGAAAGAAAGAAACATCAATTGAGCTATCAGCTGTTAAAGTGTGTACATTTTTTTGGGACGCCCTATATATATATAAAATAAAGTGTCTTTCTCCGTATATTGCTTAAAGAATCAATTGAAGCATACTAAAATCAAAATATTCACCTTCAGAAATTTAAAATCGTAAATTACTGACACCACTGGCCTTTCCATTGGAACATAGGTAGCTTTTTTCTTGACTCCAGTACATTCAAAATAAATTTGTTTTTTCGTAACCAATTCTATCTTGTGATGGGAAAAGGAATAAGCTGAAGTGGTTCATTTCGAACTTTAAGATCATCATCATTTGTCAAATTCTGTAAAATAGGTGGAGGGGTGATGGTTTCGTTGTCCCAGTCGATCATGTTAGGATAATCGTCTGCTTCAAAGTTCCGTGTTTTTGGCAGCTCAAAATTTCTCGCATTGGTGCTCCTAGTTCTTGCTCGAATGATGTGCTGAAGAGCCAGCTCTCTGACCTCTCTTCTTGTGTCTGTTATCATTGAGAGTAAGATATTCTCTGGGTAGGCAAAATAGGCGTTATTTCTGAGGACACGCTCCATAATCATCCGATGCTTTTTTATCTAAGCCTTTAAGCAAGTGCATGATATACCAAAAATTAGATGCTCCCTCATTTGCCTTTGGATGAGACTTTATCCAAAACCAGCCTGGAGCGTAAACCAGCATTATAATTTTTACTAGGTCTTGGATGTTTTTGTCTGGATTCCGTGTAGACACATATAAGCGCAGGATCCTGTTTGCTCGTGTTAGCCATCTTGCATGATGGAGGGCACCTGGGGATCTGGTGGCTAACGCTTGTGAGATGCGTCCAGATTGTATGCTAATGTATATTTCATACATGTATTTTTGGTCACTGCTGAAACTTTTAACAATATCAGCCGAAACTTCTTTAATGTTGCCCTCTACAGGGGTATAATCAACTATATCCAGTTTGGTCAACTACTCTCCGAGTTTATTTCCAAGAAAACCTTTGAAGGTGTTTGGTCCCGAAGTTTTTCCATCAATTGCTTCAAATACGTGCCTGAAGGGCAGTTCTTTGGCATGCAAAAGGCAAATCAGCCATTGTACCGGCTTGTCCAGATATAATTCAATCAATTTTAGCACTCCGCCAATCCTGCCAGTGTTCACTTGGGTGCCATCGCATAGCAAAGCTTTGAGGGATTCTTTGCTGTTAGAATCAACTATAAAAGTTATTATTTCATCTGCAATACAACAAGCAGTTCCGTTATCTGGAGCTATATGATCCATGTAAACATCACCAGGGTCTTTGACTATTACATAATGTTCTTCGTACTCCATTCCCTTCTTTGTCTTAGTTTGATCTTTTCTACCATCAAATCCGATGCCTTCAATCTGTGTTTTTTCTGATTTCACTTTGATTATGTTCTTTCTACCCACACGTATTCTTTCTCTTTCCACTTTTTTCCTATCCAACATATTGGTTTCGTCTAATATTCCCATATCCTTCAAAGCTGCATTTACTATAGCTGCAGTAGCTCTGTAACTTACACGGTATCTATCTGCTGTTATTGTTAAGTTATCATAAATAATTCTGTTCTGATGGTTTTCTCTCAGCTCAAAATCCGGAACAAAGTCAATATCGTCGCTGTCATCAATTTCCATGCTCTCATCTTCCATAATATGTAAAGGGTCCAGTTTGCTGGTTGAGGCGACATTCATATCTAGGCTTATCTTGGCTCTTCTTTCTAATCCTTTAACTCTATCGTGAGTCCTTTTTCTTGCGGAAGTCGTTACTCTGTCGATTGGTCCTAGTTGGTTTTTTCTTTGTTTCTGACCCACAAAAGACTCCCACTCAATCATTGAAACTAATATCACATCTGCAATCCGTTCGACTGATTTTTTTAGCGTAACAAGTACAAGTGCAAATATCAAACATTTCATCGAATGTCTCCACCTTCTGCTGAAAACTCTTGTTTCTTTGTTTTAATGGTACTTTATTTAGCTTTGCTGCAGATTCTATCAATCGTTCAACTTTTATAGCTATTCCTTCAAATCCTATATGTGGAAAGGAAAACTTCTCCCAAATGGCTTCCACATCTTTAGTGACAATTCTGTAACATTCTTTTGCTGTTCTAGAACCTTTCGAAATCAGTTCTTCTCGTTTCTTACCAATAAATAATGCCTAAATACGTCAGCCTTTGAAGGAGTCATTGAAGGTGGAAATTCTGCAGGGTGACCAAATGTTGAATTGTGCGTTTTGCTTCTTGCCATGATTTCACTTATTTAGGCCTAGTAGCATTAATAACAAGAAACTAATTGTTAAATTCTAGCAATTAAATAATTCAATCTGAATTAAATCATAACTCATTCAACCATAAACAATCTGAAACTAAACAAAAAAACGTGACAATAATTTATATAATTCATCTAATCTATCCAAATTAATCTAATCTACTTAACAAGACTTAATATAATGCATGATTGTCACATTTGGGGTTTATATCTGTGGAGAGAGTAAAATGGGGTGGATGCGATGGAAGGGGTAAGGGGGGGTCGCATATACTCATTTTTTTTTTACATGATGTTGAGATCATCATTTCCAACTACGTGCATACTGTGGAATTGGAGAAATTCGATTTTTTATATGTTTCGACCCCCCCTAATACGTATGTAAGCTACCAGTTATTTTATTTTTAAATGTTAATTATTGCCTTCAACTTGGTAACATGCTGTGGAAGACTGAATGAATTATGTATTTGTTCCTTTTCTAGCATATTTGTTATTCACACTTAAGTAATTGTATGTATGGTATTACAGTAATATACAGCGTGGGCCATAAGTCCTTTACCGAAGTGAGTTTCGTTATAATGTGGGCCATAAGTCCTTTACCGAAGTGAGTTTCGTTATAATGCAAAGATAAAGCGATTTATAGTCCACCCTCATATATATATAAAAAAAATTTTGGGTTTGGGGAGGGCGTCAAAAGTTTCAGGACACTCTGGAAATGTTACTCCAATAAGAATTTGACGAAGAGAAAAATATTTTAAGGAAGTGTGTTTTTATGTAGAAATAGAATGTTAAAAATTAAATTTGGACAAAATAAGAGTATATAATCAATATTTTCTATAGTCGCACCTTGCCTTAATAATGTCAGAACATCTGTTTGGCACAGAAGAGAGACGTTTTTCTAAAACTTCGTGAGTTTCACTACAGATCCTTTGTCGTTGAACACTCCATAATTATATTAGGTTTCTTGATTTTTCTTTAGCTGTATTTGTTTTCGGATATTTTCACTCGTTTTCGGTGGAATTTGAGGTGGTCACTCACAAATTTGCAGTTCTCCAAGAACCTGCTTTTTTATTTTAATCACTTATTGTTTATTTTGGCTCTTTGTTTTGGGTCATTATCATGCACAAATGTAAAGTTTTGTCTAATTAGACAACATCCATTGGGCAAGGCATGTCTGTTTAAGCTGTTGTAATACTTCTGCCTTTTCATTATTCTATAAGTTTTCACAACATTTGCCAACTGTTAGCGGAGATAGTCCTAACAGAGTGGACGAAATTGTAAAAATTGATGGAATAATGAAAAGGGAACAGTATTACAACAGCTTGAACAGACATTCCCTATCCAGTGCGCGTCTTCTCTTTGAACAAAACCTCGCATTTGTGCATGATAATGACCCAAAACACAACCGAAAATAAACAAGAACTATCTGGTGAAAAAAGAAAAAGCTTTTGGAGAACTAAATATAGGGTAGTGACCTTGACGTTCATCCCACCGAAAACAAATTAAAATACCTGAAAATGAATATAGCGAAGGAAAGGAAGAAAGGAAGGGGAAAAAAATGAAATAATTATGGAGGATTTGCAGTAAAATTCCTGAAATTTATTTAGGAAAACTCGTCTTCGGTGCCAAACATATTCTGACATTATTAAGGCGAGGAGCGAATATACAAAATATTAATTATAAGGCTTGTTTTGTGGAAATTAAATTTGTAACATTATTTTCATCCAAAAATGATTGAGGCGTGGCATTTTTGAGAGCGCTCACCCTTAGCCCCTCCTCTTTGCACAAAAAAAAGTTTGGAAGTGTCCTCAAACTTGTGACCAGTAATATATATATATATATATATATATATATATATATATATATATATATATATATAGCAAAGAACCACAAGGAAAAGGAAACACAAGTTCGAGCGCTTTCGTGATACATTCACATCTTCAGGGACAAGAAAGATGATGTGAATATATCACGAAAACGCTCGGACTTAGTGTTTCCTTTTACCTGTGGTTCTTTGCTTATTTAAAATATCGTGTGTTTGCCTTATGATTTCTTTGTATATATATATATATATATATATATATATATATATATATATATATATATATATATATATATATATATATATAGCAAACAACCACAAGGAAAAGGAAACACGAAGTCCGAGCGCTTTCGTGATATATTCACATCTTCAAGGAGAAACAGAAAATAGGCTATTTTCCGTTTCTCCTTGAAGATGTGAATATATCACGAAAGCGCTCGGACTTCGTGTTTCCTTTTCCTTTTCCCTGTGGTTGTTTGCTTATTAATAAGATCACGTGTTATTCTGTGATTTTAGTGCATATATATATATATATATAATATATATATATATATATTTTTTTTCGTTGTTGGTCGTTGAAGTTACATTAGTTCCTCCATGTTACATCTTCGCTTTTTTAAAATTTTTTGCTCGCTTACGCTTGCATTAAGGTAGGTAGAGGTATCATTAAAAATTTTAGAGAATGTGCTCATTTATTCATATACAAAGATTATTTTTTCGGATTTCATTCGCGTTAGGATTTTAATTAAAGAATTCGAAATCAAATTACTACTACTACTACTACTACATGCTACATCAGGATTTTAGTTTTAGTTTTTTGTTTTAAATTTTAGGTTAGGTCATCCTAAACCAAATTGACCCCCCCCCCCCCCCCTAAATCTTCTACAACAAAGTAGTAGCTATTTTGCGTGTAAGAGGAAAGTGATACAAAAGGTAGCCCCGAATAGAAGTGAACGTAACTCTTTCGTATATACGAGTATATTTATATAAGCAGGTGGCTATCATCATATTTTTTTAGTATTTTGAAACCATGTCTTAGATCAGTTTGTTTTAAGAGGGACAACCCTACTAATGGAACTGTACTTAGTATAAAATTATTTTGTGGAATCCCTATTTTTTTACTTTTGTACAGTGACTACAAATACTGGTTATGTAAATCCAACTCTGTTATATTTCATGTTTGGTATTACTACAGTAGACCAACAGTAAATTTAGAATATGTTAATGTTGTTGCAGTGATAGAGAAATTAAAAGACGACTCCATGTGGTATATCCAGAAACTTTAGATTTGACTTCTTACACCTGCAATCGTGAGTCTGCTCCCTACTCCCTAAGAGCTGTGATCTACCATCATGGGCATTGGATTAAACATTTTTCTGGTATGGTTTTTGCGCCTCCCAGTAGTCTTAGTTCCTTAAATACCGAATGTTTAAAGGTGAAATACTTTGTATTTTAAACTGCATTTGTTTGTTTTCAGCTCATGTTAAAACTGAGGATGGAAAATGGTTTAATTTCAACGACGAGAAAGTGTGTCACCTCGTCAGTCGACCGGGAAATTGCCACCCGTTGGAGACGCACAAAGATTATTTCAGCGTTGGTGGGAATTAGAAATACAATGTTAATTTATCATATTTGGTATTTTTAATGGAAATGTTTATTTTTATAAAGTATTGGGAACTTTAAAATTTTATGCGGTTACATTTCTGTTCTCTGTTTAGCGAATGTGGCGAGTAAGTACAAGAATCGTCCTCGAGTGAGAGTCTCCAGAGGAGCTTTTATTTGGATATACGAGAGAGATTCGGATGATAAACACACAATTCTTTTTCAACCTCCAGATGCGGTGCTTGATTATGTTCTTGCTAAAGAGAGGAATAAACAAGTACGCAATTTAACATTTCGTGTCACAGTCGTTCATTTTCACTAGATTTGCGAGTGCATTAATTTTTTAAAGCGGTAAATGCTTATTTTTGTAGCTTTTTCCCTCGGAAAGTTTTTATCATTTACGATAGTCTGACGAAATTAATTTGCTGGTTAGGTCAGTGTTTATTTCTTAGCATTGGAATAAGAGTACTGATTTTACTCAGTTTCTAAAAGTTCATTATTGCTTCATCTTGGATACACTTCATATGCGAGCATGATAGTCTTTGATGCCAGTGATATACAGTATATCCTTTAACGATTCGAAGTAACTCCATTACATTTGCCAGCGCCCGTAGCATACGAAGTGAAGACACCGAGGTCAGGGGCTCGGCCCCAGATGGTGCCAACAATAATAATAATAATAATAATAATCCGAGAGCTAACGCGAGGGGCCGCATTAGTTGGACTGAGCATTGTGCTATTTTCTGGTCCTTTTCACTAATTATTATTAACTGAATATTTCGTAAAGTATTTTAAATTCTTAAACTGAATCCTTTATTAGACAACAGACATTCATCTTATTGAGAAGATGAAGGAGGAGAGAGAGGCTTTGTATGAGAAACTGATTGTGAAGGATCTGCATAACGAATTCTTCCTCATATCTCGTCCTCTTCTCTTCGCTTGGTTCAGCTTTCAAGACGTGAAATTCGTACCACAGCCTTCCCTCTTGGCCGAAGGAATGTGCGAACACAGAAAGTTCGACCCCATGAAACTCAATTCGTTTAAGTGTATTAAAAAAAATGAGGTACAAACGTAATAGCAGTTAGTTTGTTTCAATTAATGAGAATCGGAACACAAATGTTCCAGGTTTGACTCCCGCCGCTGCCTCGGGTGGATCAGGCCGGCTGTCTACTCTTTGATATAATATATATATATAATGTATTTTTCATAGTTTTTAAAATTAAAATGATCGTACATGGTTTAAGTTAATACAATTTATGTTGTCCTTGCACTCTGTCTTAAGGCATCTTTCTTGTTTACTGAAAACTATTTCTCGTTGGCTAAAGGATTTCCTACTAATTTCAGGTAGTCACTCTTCTGAATGCTGAATGTGGCATTCATTCCACTGATAAAATTCCTTTAGTTTACACGTTAGAGGAAGCCTTTTGCAAACAATGCGTAAGCCGACATGCTCATCACATTCTCTTCAGGGAAAGTTTAAAGGAATTGCACAAGAAAGCTAAGAAGGAGTCGTCCAAGGAACCAAAAACGTAATTTTTATTTCAACTCTTAAGTTAATCTACAGTTCTCCGAAGAAATAAAATACTGTATCTAAAAAGCATAAAAAAAATACCGATTGGTAATATATTCTGTTTTTCTTTTTTGTGATCGTAATAAAATTTAAAAAACAAATCCCATTCATTACTGCTTAGTAATTTTTTGTGCTTTTTAGAAATTTTGTTTTTAGGCGAACTACAAACTAATGCTTTCTTTTAAAAGTGATTAGAGGATGGGTGGGTGGGAGTTTATTTCTCAAATCTCGTGCTCAGTTTTAGTTCATTTTGGGGTTTGAGACCATTGGTAGAAACGTTCTTTCGGGAAAAAATATTAACAGTTGGATGTTGTTTTTTTTTATATATATAATTACAAAGCCCTGTTATTCATTTGATACTCTTGATGTCACCTTTAAAAGCTTCTCAATGTAACGCATGGGCGTACATTTTTTTACATTTAGATGAATTAAGTCACTGTTTATGACAATTGTCATTAGTTCAGGTAGCCACTTCATATGTGGAAATTTATTTATTTATAATTTAAAATTTTTGTAATTCAGTGGTTTTATACATGGAAATTAATTTATTTATAAATAAAAGTGTATCGATGCCTTTGCTAATGACATTTAATATTAATTTTAGTGGTACAACCTTCATAGGCACGACGACATTGGCAAATTGGATGAAGTTAGCTTTAGGTATATATATAAAGGAAAATGGACTGGAAGAAACGGAGAGCTCACTGGAAGAGGAGTCGGAAAATGTTGCAAAGGCGTCTTTGGACATTGAGTCGAGTGAAACGAAGGAGAACCATGAAGAAGCTAAAAAGGACGTTTCTTTCGAGTCTAATGGCGATTGTAGAGAGTCTTATTCCGCTCCCAAAGAGAATAATGATACGAAGGGAATCAGTGAGGAAAGTTTCACTTATTTTAATGAAGATATCGTTTGTTGTCACAATATGATTGATCCTAAAGTTTCTGGAGTGTGGGTGCCAAATGAAAAGGTTGAATTAATGAAAAGACTTTGCGTGGGAACGATTCATCCTGCAACACATCAGAATGACTTTAACACCTGTTGCGATTGTAAGGTAGGAAATATCGTATGCCGTGCGTGGATTGCATATAAAATTTTTGAAGTGCTGAACTACAGCGTAAAATTAGAAACGAAAATTTTTGTAACTCAAAGTAATGGTTTTATACATGATGTTGGCTTTGGGTATATTTTCATATTTTAAACGTTCATAGAGTGACATGGACAGAACCCTGGAAACTTGTTTGAATGGGAAAGTCGAAAGAAAGCAACTCTACCAATTGCTTGTTGAAAGAAAGAGACCACACCCAATAAGAGATACTGGCAAAATCCTCTTTCTTTTGTCTCGAGATTTTTTCACAGAGTGGAAATCTTTTGTTCGGTGAGTATTTTTATTATAAAGATGATTATGATCTTAGGATCTTTGAAAGAATTGTAGATCTTTTTTCTTGTTGTTCAGACTGGGGCTACGGCGTGGCTATGTCGCAACAGCACTTTCGAAGATCGCCGAAATTAAGCGACATTGGGTTTGGGTTGTAGTTGGATGGGTGACCGTCCTTTTCGTCCAAATGATGTAGCGGCCCGTGATTTGGATCTCGCGTAAAGCTGTAGGTTACCTCAGTCACATGAATGACCTTTGATGTTATGAGGTGGGTTAAACAAACCCCATCAAGAAATTTTATTTTTTCTACCAAAAATATTTCGGTTACATTTTGCTATGAAATACATTTTGTCTTGTTTTGCAAATTTTAGCTTCTATAAAGCATCTACGGTACTCACTTTACTCGTGTCTATCCTTTGGATAGCTTTAAAATTGTCTTTATTGCAGGATGTGTGTGAAAGAAGACCAGGAAATATGCAAACCAGATTGTATTAAGAACTCCAGTTTACTTTGTAAACATAACCGACTGTTGTATACTTGCGATGATAATTGTCCAATAAATGAGTAGGTTTAATTTTAAATTTCAATTTATTGTAATGAATTCTGTCAGTTATTTTAAAAACTTTCAAGACACGTGAACCGACCAAGTTTGAACATCTTTCCCCCTCCCCTTCCCACTCCCTCTAGAATAGTAGATTAAATACTTAATACATTTTACTTTACGAAGACGATGACTTAAAACATAGTTCGCAGTTGACGTTAGGTCGGGTCACAAAAATTTAGAGTTCTGTAGCAGAAGAGACGTTCGAAGTTTAATGCTTCCAGGGCTACGTCGTGCCCGATGTGGTAACCACTTTCCGTTGATTAGCGAAGTCGAGCTACATTGGGTCGGATAGTAGTTGGATGAGAGAGTCTTCCGCGTCCAGACTATGTAACGACCCGTGATTTGAATACCACGTAAAGCCGTAGGTCCCCTCTGTTATATGATCTTGCATGTTGCGAAGCAGGTTAAAAATAACCCCATTATTATATTTCTCCCGTAGGTATATTATTGATTCCTTTATTGCTTTCCTGTCCCCCGTTTAGTTAACAAATTAAGTATTTGCCTTCATAAAGTATTAATATTTTAACCTAATTATTTATGGGACAGTTTCGCGGTGATAATATGGGAAGAAGAGTGGAACATCCTTAGAGAGTCCTATTCATTCGATCATAGCATCGAAATTCATTACGCGGAAGATGGGAACCTCGTACCAGGAATAGGTAAAGATTGTTCTTTTGTGGCAATTGTAACACTTTTGATAAATATTCCCAATAAATTAGTAACTGGTTATTACTGCAGCTTATAATCGAAATATTTGAAAAGGTTTTTGTGAAGAAGGTTGCATAGAAGAAGAGGCTGAAAGAGTGTATGAACAACAGTTTACTTATGAGTACGAATTAATTCATATCAGGCAAGTGCACTCTGTGGCGGATGTTCCTTCTGTCAACATTTGTTCGAGTGTAGATGAAGTAAGTTACCAAAACTTTTTTTTTTGTTTTGTTTTAATACACGTCTGTTAGGGTTGCAGCGCGGTTTTCCGTTAAATAACAAGGTTAAGTAACGTTGGGTCTAATAAGCAGTTGGATGGATGACCATGCCATGATGTTGCGACACCATGGTTCGGAGGATTCCACTTAAAGCTGTAGGTCCCTTCCGTCACATGATCTTTGCTGTAACGAAGTAGATTAAACGACTCCAATTATTATTGTAATAGGTATTGTGGTTTCTTCTTCCTTTTAGTTCTGGATTAGATTTCCTGACGTTTCGTTCATATACTATAAATATCTTCAGTTTCCTAGTTAGTGATTTGCCTTGGAGCGAAACGAGACACACATGCTGAAGCCTTCTCATAATACCCAATTAGGGGGGGGGGGGGTCGAAATTTTGTATTCCTATTCTACACACTGCTGTTTCCTTTGGGCCCCTAAACAACATACTGTAATTACACCGCTGTGTGCCCCCCCCCCCCCCCCCCCCCCACTTCTACCCGTTGCATATGGCCCCCCTTTTTTTAAATTGAAATGAAATTGAAACGAAATTGAAACCAATTCTTTGAATAAAAAACCTGATAAATGACAAAGATTAAAGTAAATAATGACAAGTAAAGTTATATATATATAATAAAGAAATAAGAAATTTCTCTGTATATTACTTAAAGAATCAATTGAAGCATACTAAAATCAAAATATTCACCTTAATAAATTTAAAATTGTAAATTACTGACACCACTGGCCTTTCCATTGGAACACAGGTAGCTTTTTTCTTGACTCCAGTACATTCAAAATAAATTTGTTTTTTCGTAACCAATTCTATCTTGTGGTGCTTTAGTTACCACATTTACAGCATGTTCTACTCCATGGCTGTGACAGAGAAAAGGAATAAGCTGAAGTGGTTCATTTCGAACTTTAAGATCATCATCATTTGTCAAATTCTGTAAAATAGGTGGAGGGGTGATGGTTTCGTTGTCCCAGTCGATCATGTTAGGATAATCGTCTGCTTCAAAGTTCCGTGTTTTTGGCAGCTCAAAATTTCTCGCATTGGTGCTCCTAGTTCTTGCTCGAATGATGTGCTGAAGAGCCAGCTCTCTGACCTCTCTTCTTGTGTCTGTTATCTAATACCCATAATACCTCTACGGTAGTTGAAACTTTAAATTTTATGCTTCACAGTCTTAACTTTGCGATGCTAAATTTTGATGAGACCAACTGTAACGCGTGTTACAACTACCGTAGAGAAGAGATTGTGGGTATTTATGAGAAGGCTTCAGCATATATAGTAAGGGGGGTCGAAACATACCAAAAATCGAGTTTCTCCAATTCCACAGTATGCACTATGCACGTAGTTGGAAATGATGATCTCAACATGTAAAAAAAATGAGTATATGCGACCACCCCTTACCCCTTCCATCGCATCCTCCCCATTTTACTCTCTCCACAGATATAAACCCCAAATGTGACAATCATGCATTATATTAAGTCTTATTAAGTAGATTGGATTAATTTGGATAGATTTTTTAGATAGAGTTTTAGATAAATTGAATAGATTACATAGATTAATTTAGATAGATTAGATGAATTATATAAATTGTCTTTACGTTTTTTTGTTTAGTTTCAGATTGTTATTTTCAGATTGTTTATGATTGAATTCCGAATGAGTTATATTAAATTCAGATTGAATTATTAAATTGCTAGAATTTAACAATTAGTTTCCTGTTATTAATGCTACTAGGCCTAAATAAGTGAAATCATGGCAACAAGAAGCAAAACGCACAATTCAACATTTGGTCACCCTGCAGAATTTCTACCTTCAATGACTCCTTCAAAGGCTGACGTATTTAGGCATTATTTATTGGTAAGAAACGAGAAGAACTGATTTCGAAAGGTTCTAGAACAGCAAAAGAATGTTACAGAATTGTCACTGAAAATGTGGAAGCCATTTGGGAGAAGTTTTCCTCTCCACATATAGGATTTGAAGGAATAGCTATAAAAGTTGAACGATTGATAGAATCTGCAGCAAAGCTAAATAAAGTACCATTAAAACAAAGAAGCAACAGTTTTCAGCAGAATGTGGAGACATTCGATGAAATGTTTGATATTTGCACTTGTACTTGTTACGATAAAAAAAATCAGTCGAACGGATTGCAGATGTGATGATAGAGTTTCAATGATTGAGTGGGAGTCTTTTGTGGGGCAGAAACAAAGAAAAAACCAACTAGGACCACTCGACAGAGTAACGACTTCCGCAAGAAAAAGAACTCACGATAGAGTTAAAGGATTAGAAAGAAGAGCCAAGATAAGCCTAGATATGAATGTCGCCTCAACCAGCAAACTGGACCCTTTACATATTATGGAAGATGAGAGCATGGAAATTAATGATGACAGCGACGATATTGACTTTGTTCCGGATTTTGAGCTGAGAGAAAACCATCAGAACAGAATTATTTATGATAACTTAACAATAACAGCAGATAGATACCGTGTAAGTTACAGAGCTACTGCAGCTATAGTAAATGCAGCTTTGAAGGATATGGGAATATTAGACGAAACCAATATGTTGGATAGGAAAAAAGTGGAAAGAGAAAGAATACGTGTGGGTAGAAAGAACATAATCAAAGTGAAATCAGAAAACACACAGATTGAAGGCATCGGATTTGATGGTAGAAAAGATCAAACCAAGACAAAGAAGGGAATGGAGTACGAAGAACATTATGTAATAGTCAAAGAACCTGGTGATGTTTACATGGATCATATAGCTCCAGATAACGGAACTGCTTGTTGTATTGCAGATGAAATAATAACTTTAATAGTCGATTCTAATAGCAAAGAATCCCTCAAAGCTTTGCTATGCGATGGCACCCCCAGTGAACACTGGCAGGATTGGCGGAGTGCTAAAATTGATTGAATGCCGGTACAATGGCTGATTTGCCTTTTGCATGCAAACGAACTGCCCTTCAGGCACGTATTCGAAGCAATTGATGGAAAAACTTCGGGACCAAACACCTTCAAATGTTCTCTTGGAAATAAACTCCGAGAGGATTTGACCAAACTGGATATAGTTGATTATAGCCCTGTAGAGGGCAACATTAAAGAAGTTTTGGCCGATATTGTTAAAAGTTTCAGCAGTGACCAAAAATATATGTATGAAATGTGCATTAGCATACAATCTGGACGCATCTCACAAGCCTTAGCCACTAGATCCACAGGTCCCCTCCATCATTCAAGATGGCTAGCACGAGCAAACAGGATCCTGCGCTTATGTCTCTCCACGGAATCCAGACAAAAACATCCAAGACCTAGTAAAAATTATAATGCTGGTTTACGCTCCAGGCTGGTTTTGGATAAAGTCTCATCCAAAGGCAAATGAGGGAGCATCTAATTTTTGGTATATCATGCACTTGCTTAAAGGCTTAGATAAAAAGCATCGGATGATTATGGAGCGTGTCCTCAGAAATAACGCCTATTTTGCCCACCCAGAGAATATCTTACTCTCAATGATAACAGACACAAAAAGAGAGGTCAGAGAGCTGGCTCTTCAGCACATCATTCGAGCAAGAACTAGGAGCACCAATGCGAAAAATTTTGAGCTGCCAAAAACACTGAACTTTGAAGCAGACGATTATTCTAACATGATCGACTGGGACAACGAAACCATCACCCCTCCACCTATTTTACAGAATTTGACAAATGATGATGATCTTAAAGTTCGAAATGAACCACTTCAGCTTATTCCTTTTCCCTGTCACAGCCAGGGAGTAGAACATGCTGTAAATGTGGTAACAAAAGCATCACAAGATAGAATTGGTTACGAAAAAACAAATTTATTTTGAATGTACTGGAGTCAAGGAAAAAGCTACCTGTGTTCCAATGGAAAGGCCAGTGGTGTCAGTAATTTATGATTTTAAATTTCTTAAGGTGAATATTTTGGTTTTAATATGTTTCAGTTAAATTTCTTAAGGTGAATATTTTGATTTTAGTATGCTTCAATTGATTTTTTAAGTAATATACAGAGAAAGATTTCTTATTATATATATATATATATATATATATATATATATATATATATATATATATATATATATATAACTTTAACTTTACTTATATCATTATTTAGTTTAATCTTTGTCATTTATCAGGTTTTTTTATTCAAAGAATTGGTTTCAATTTCATTCCAATTTAAAAAAGGGGGCATATGCAACAGGTAGGGGGGGGGGCATAGCTGTGTAATTACAGTATGTTGTTTAGGGGCCCAAAGGAAACTCCGAGCAGTGTGTAGAATAAGAATACAAAATTTCGACCCCCCCCTCCCCCCTCCCTAATATATAGGTGTCGTTTCGCTCCAAAGCAAATCACTAACTAGGAAACTGAATATATTCACAGTATATGAACGAAACGTCAGGAAATCTAATACAGGAGAACAAAAGGGAAGAGAAAGAAGAAATCTCATTATCTACAACTTAAGAATTTTGACACCAACTAATTATTATTATACAGTAGGGTGCCACTTATTTGGGGTGTTTTTCATTTTTTGGGAATTTCTATCAGGACGGGCGCATTTCTGGTGTCATTCCGTCTAAAAACATTGTGTGTAAAATATTTTTGAAATAAAATAATAATTAGAACTGCCTCAACGAGGTCAAATTTTATACTTTTTGTCGAAAAGTACTCATGGCGTTCTGTTATCATGTCAGTTTTCGTTTCGATAGCTGCTGTAGTTTCTGAGTTGAAAAATGATAACAGACAGACAGACGGACGGTCAGAGTCGTTGGTTTAGTCTTCCGCACTGGTGTACAGAAGACTAAAATGAGGTATTATACAGGGTGTAACACGAGTTTATCCAAATATTGATACAGGCGAAAGAACATGTTATTCTAAGTAGAAAATGGGTTGGGACGAGTTTTGCCAACACTAACAGTGTTTCATTCTCTTTTTCAGTGAGTTCTGAAACGACGTGATGGCTTCGGCAACAAGATCTAAAACAGCAGTCTATCTCCTGGGGACCGTGGACCACAGCATCACAGGAAGCATGCTGCCTACGGGAAAGCAGGCGCTTCAGTACTTTTTCCACCTTCACCTTGACGTCAAGAAGCCGATCAAGGAAGCAGCCGCTGAGACAGTGACCGCAGTCAAGGAATTCTGGGAGCGGTCCCGTATTCCTACGCAGAAAGACCAACGCGCAAGGGACAAGGTTCTCCGAATGTACGAGAAGTGGCGGGCTCTGAACAAGAACTCGAAACGGCGCACTGTGACCCAAATCAGGAACGAGGCCGAGTTCCTCTCATCCCTTGACCGCCTCTTCGACATCGCACACGAACAGGCGATGTCGATGATCACAATCGAAGAGGACAGGGAGTTCCTGACGGGACAAAGGGCCGAGGTGCGGCGCGGCCGCATCTCCTCCACACGTGACATGACGCTGCACACTGAGGAGGAGCGTGCGAGGAGACAGGAAGCGGAAAGGAGCCGCCGGCAAGATGATGAAAGGGCGAACAGAGAGAGCCGAGAAGAACTCGTCGAACTGGCATCGAGCTCCAGCTCAGGTGCAAGCAGCCCGACTCGGTCACCGACACGGCGTCGTCGCCGAGAAGAAGAGGAAGAGCTCTCTCTCCCGGGCCCGTCCACGTCGAATGCAGAAGCATCTACGACCCCTTTACCACCCAAGCGATTCCGCGCGTCGAAAAAGATGATCACCCCTGATCTCTCCGCAGCGATGGATCGGACGAAACTTACCGACCGAGAAGGTGTTTTTTTGCTGTCGGCGGCTGCGAGGAGCTTGGGCCACGACCCTGAGGAGCTGGTCTTGAACCGCGAATCCTCCCGCCGCGACCGAGCAAAGTTCCGTGCTATGGCAGCAGCGGAAATGAAGGCAGCCTTCCATCCTACTGTGCCGCTGACCGTTCACTGGGACGGGAAAATCGTACCAGCGGCTGACGGAGGCCCTGCTGAAGATCGCCTTCCAGTTCTGGTGTCTGGGGAGAACGTCGACAAGCTTCTGGCTGTGCCCAGCCTCCCCGACGGCACCGGCCGCGCCATGGCGGAAGCCGTCCTCTCTGCCCTCGAGGATTGGGACATCAAGGGACGGATCTGTGCCCTCTCTTTTGACACCACCGCCTCAAACACAGGACTCTCAGGAGGAGCTTGCTATATCATTGAGCAGAAACTCGAGAAGACAGTGCTTCATTTGGCTTGCCGCCACCACATCCACGAACTGGTGTGCGAGAAGGCATTCACGGCGTGCCTCGGTCCCTCTACTGGTCCTGACATCCTCCTGTTCAAACGATTCGCCGCCCAGTGGGACTTCATCGATCAAACCAAAGCGAAGCCCTTCGAGGATGGAACCATGCCGCAGCACCTGAAGGACGCCCGCGACGACCTGCTGATCGAATTCAGCCGCCTCCTCGACGGTCAACATCCACGTGATGACTACAGGGAACTTCTGGAGCTCTCTGTAATTGTGCTGGGCGGTCCGAACAAGCGGGTGCCCGGTTCGCTCGTCCCGGCGCCTTCCATCGCGCGCGCTGGATGGCAAAAGTCATCTATGCCATCAAACTGTTCCTGTTCCGGGAACAGTTTCAGATGTCGTCAGGCGAAGCGGCTGGAATCCGGCGATTCACCATCTTCGCCGTGTCCATTTACGTGACGGCCTGGTACAAAGCGCCGCTCCCGGCAACGGCCCCAGCCGCGGACCTCGCGCTGCTCAAGGCCCTCGTCTATTATCCTGACTCAGCGGTGGCCAAGGCGACGGCGACAGTCTTCGCCAGGCACCTATGGTACTTGAACGAGCGCCTCGTCACCCTGGCCATCTTCGACGAGGGTATCGACTTGGCGACAAAGCGGGAGATGATTAAAGCGATGGAAGAAGAGGAAGGATCGGAGGATCCCCCGCGGCGTATCAATGTGGACCTGTCCACCGCCTCAATCGCCAACAATACATTGGCCAAGTTCACAACGACTACATCAAAGGAGTTCTTCAAGGTTCTGGACAATCAGCACCGCCTTCCTGCTCAAGGATCCGGAGGAGTGGCGGACGGACCCAGCCTTCATCGCCGCATCCCGCCGAGTCCAGGCCCTTCAAGTTGTCAATGACTTCGCGGAGCGCGGGGTGGCGTTGATGCAGTCTTTCAACCTGGCCCTTACCAAGAGTGAAGACCAAAGGCAGTTCCTCTTACAAGTGGTCGAGAAGCACCGCTGTGACTTCCCAACCGCCCGCAAGTCCACCGTGACCTCTGCAAAGTAGGCAACAATGAGAGGGAGATGGGCGCCCATGATACCCCCCCCCCCCTTGAGGGGCTAATACTCGAGTTGAGGGGGACCTAGAGTTGAAAGTATGAAGTCCAGTTATATGTTTTAGGTCAAGATTAGTAGCTTGAACAAACTAGAAGTGATATTTTATTTGCTAGAGGCATAGAACATCATGATCTAAAATTTCTACTTTTCGAGAAAATATACAAACTTTGACCGTATTGAGGCAGTTCTAAATATTGTTTTATTTCAAAAATATTATACACACGATATTTTTTGACAAAATGGAACCAGAAACGCGCCCGTCCCGATAAAAATTCAAACTTTCGAAAATAAGTGTCACCCTATTATACAGGGTGTCCGAGAATTATCTGTACAATTTTTGGCTGTTATTAAAAGTCATCCATGAAGTGTAGAAATTCCAGCGTTGTCCCATTTTACAGAGAATATCATTAAGTTTTTTCTGATACCACGTTCTGACAAGTTTTTTAGAAATGTACGCGGGTGACAGACATTGATGATTTAAAAGCAAGAAACACAGCTGCTGTTGAGCGAATTGATGTGGATATGCTGCAGCGTACAGGGTGTCCCAGAGTTAACTATCTATTTCAATGAAATCGGACAAATTTTTTAAAAACACACTTTTATTTATGTTTATCATGTTTAATATGTGTTAAAAATGTATAAATTTCTAAATTTTTTTCATAATTTTATTTTCATAATTTTTTCATAATTTTTCATAGTTTTATTTTTAGAATGGCAAAGAGACTCTCCAAAAGTTAACGTGTGGCTTGGAATGACCAAATCCAAAATTTATGGCCCATTCTTCTTTGCGGAAGCAACTGTAACAGGTACCGTCTACCTTGATATGCTTCAGCAGTTTCTCGAACCACAGCTTCTTGATGATGGCATTCTTGATAATGTTGTGTTTCAACAAGATGGAGCACCATGTCATTATGCTCTAATTGTTCGAGAATACCTCAACAGACGCCTTCCGAATCGGTGGATTGGACGTGGAGGACCTCGACCTTGGCCTCCGCGTTCTCCGGATTTGACACCCCTGGATTTCTTTGCATGGGGTTTCATAAAAACAAACGTTTATCGCCAAAAGATCAATAGTTTAGCTGAACTTAAAGAACGCATCCAGTTGGCAGTGCGGGAGATAACCCCTGAAATGCTTCAAAATGTGTTTCGCAGCGCTGAGGATAGATTTGAAATTTGCAGAGATACAGATGGTGCACATGTTGAAACTTCTCAATAAAGTTTTGACTTATGATTTATAAATCTATTTGTTTTTGTATCATAATTTAGTAATAAACACAAAATTATGTCAGTTTTTATTAAATTTGTCCGATTTCATTGAAATAGATAGTTAATTCTGGGACACCCTGTACATGGCAACATTTGGAGTATCGATTGGATGTTTTGCGAATCACTGATGGTGCACATATCGAATGTTTGTAACAACGTTACTTTAATAAAAGAAACTTTTGAAAATACAGATTCTAAATAATCTTGTTTAAGAATTTTACGTGTGTTATCAAGAATTTTATTAAAAGATGAAATTGTACAGATAATGTTCGGACACACTGGAATTTCTAAAAAACTTGTCAAAACTTGGTATCAGAAAAAACTTAGATATTCTCTGTAAAATGTGACAACTCTGGAATTTCTACACTTCATGGTTGACTTTTAATAACAGCCAAAAATTGTACAGATAATTCTCGGACACCCTGTATATAATAATAATAATAATAGCATTACACAAAGAATATTTCAACTATGGAATGTAGTCTTGCTATCAAGTTCCAAATAAAATTCCTAAAATTCATGTTATTAGTCCCCGACCAAAAAATTTGGAGGGGCCATACTGGATTGATGCACTTGTTCATCCGTTCGTCACACTTTCGTGTCCGGGCTATAACTTTTGAACCGCTTAGTATAAATTGTTGAAAACACACACACACACACACACACACACACACACACACACACACACACACACACACACACACACACACACGGGTGCGGTTGCTGGTAAATAGATGTCGTTCCGACAGTTCTTGTTAGAAATAGGTCGATTTCATTGTCTGTTGAACGTTCAGGAATGGAACTAATCAACATATTAGTGTATATTGTAGTTATTTTAATTAATCGTACAACTACATTTAATAGTTATGTACTATTATTAATAGAAGTTTTATAAATACTTGAAAGCCTCAGATTTGGTTGAAGTTTTTTAAAATTTATTATTATTATTGTTCTTGAGGTTCTCTTGGTGCTAAATTCCAGGGATGTTAATCTGAAGGTCTTTGGTTCAATCTTGGCTGGGACTTCAGATTTCAGGTTTAAGGTGCCTTGCTGGCTCTCCCCTTGGTTGGGTGGTGGTTCGGATCCTCGGAAAGCTGTAGGTCCCCTCCGTCATTTGACCGTAGCTGTTGGGAAGGAGGGTAAACAACCCCAGACATAACCGTTGTTGTTAAATCACCAATGTTCTTGATTTTTCACTGGTACATTAATAGGTGTGATGGAACTTGAAAGGTGGTTGTTAATAGGGCGGAAAATATTTGAGGAAGAAGTGGCTAAGTGACAAAAGTAAAGAACGCTAGAAAACGCAGTTAAAGATTGTACCAATTTGAAGGTGACGCAACTTTTTGGACTTTTGAGGACATTTCGTCGAAATCTTCAAAAGTTCAAAAGTTATGACAACTTTTAAATTGGTACAACTTTTAACTGCGTTTTCTGGCGTTCTTTACTTTTGTCGTTTAGCCACTTCTTTCTAGGAGGGCCTCATTTCTAAAAATAATTGGTTTTGATTTTGTAACGGATGTAATCGTCATTCTCGTATCATTGCATGACAGTATTGTAAGAACGTTTCTCCTCAGCCTGTTCCAAAGAAGAAACCTCGCTTGGCAGCGTCCAAGGAAAACGTGCAGGGTTTCTCTTTAAGGACGGCAACGCAGCGTTTCGTCAGAGCATCAAAGACATTCTCGTCGTCAGACACCATAAAAGAAATACAATATTTTGTAATTATTTATTATTTTTTTTTTTAGTTTCTGTGGTTATGTATGTGTTGATCATTGGAAGAAATGTGGATGCAAATACCCTCATTCCAGATCGCTGAACGCACTGGTATTTGGCCCCTGCTTCAAACTCTTTGGTTGAGTGGAGGGAAAGAACACGGCCCAGAGCCTCTTCTTCTCACAGACAAACACAGATCCATGACTCTGAATGCACTCCGGATCAAACCTGGCGAAACGATTTACTTCAGAGCAGCCGTAAGTAGTTTAATTTTTTTTTAGAACGTTTGTAATTTGTTGGAACCCAATTATTAAACTCTCTTAACTGGTAACCAAATTATACAAGTTCATAGGACTGTTCATTAGCGCAGTAATGATACGTAAGCGGAATTAAGTAAGAGCGAGAGTGAGTTTTGCCGCGCAATTCTAAAAACAAAATTGTTCTGCCTTATCCCGTCTTCCCGTGGGATCAAACTTTGAATTATGTTGAAGAAACAAAAGCGTATGAACATGGGCGCCCACAGAAACATTTACAAGCAGGACCAAAACATGTATGTTGGGGCTCAGTTTTTACAGTGTAACTGTGTAAATAAGGTAACGGAGTAAAAGAATGTGTTGTGTGTTTAAACACAAACGCAAATTTAGTGTTAATAAAATTTACTAAAAATATCTAGTTTAATTACGATGTTAAGCATCTTAAACCTTGGCATTACTAAAATAATGGACACGAGTAAGGTAACAAGAAATAATCCAATTTAAAGAAATTTAGTTAAGTGAACCATGAGCTTTAATAATGAAAATTGTAATCATTTATGAACACACTACTTTCACTGACATACCAAAATATTTGTAATAAAAAAAGACAAAACTTGGTAGGTACAGGCAGCAACGAACCAAATGTGAAATTGAAATACTATCTCTTCCGCAATATGTACCATATATATTGATTTTCATCAATGCCAGTTATCACAACAAATCTTAGAAAAAACACCAATATGCTTAACTAAAAAACAAAAAACTATTTAAAAAAAAAACTGAAGCCGTCTCCGATCACTGCTAAATTCGTCCACAACTTTTCTCATAAAGTCAGCTTTGTTCGAGTTGATTTTCTCCCTGTGTACACTTAACATACACAGTCCGGATAATCGACCATCCGTCATAGTTGATCTTAGCCATGTTTTAACTCTGCGCATACTACTGAACGACCTCTTAACTGTGCATGTATTCCAGGGTAATGTTAATAATGTGAGAATTGTCTGGCGAATGGCTGGGTAAAATTCAGTACTTGAAAGCAAGTCGAGAAATTCTATGTTGATATCTTGCAAGAAGGGGAAAATGGCCCCTCTTTCCCCTTCCTGTGGGCCCCCATACATATAAATCCATTCTTAGGCACACTATCAGCAAACTATCCGAGACTGAAGCAAAGTGCCTCTAATTTTCGCTTTGTATCAGCGAATTTTAGGTTTGTTTCTATTTGGAGACGGGATCGAATGAAATGTTAAAATTGGATGACTTTGTGAGACTTTTATTTTAGATGGAAGACCTGGAGAAAGCGGCAGGAGATGGTGAAACAGAGTACAATGAAATTGAGGTGGAGGAAGTGTGAAACAAGCTTCAAGAAATTTTAATGTTTTAAAAAAATTTTAAATTATAAATTCGTTTAGAATTTTCATTTGCGATGATGAATTTTTAATTTTAAAAAATTATTTTCACCAATTGAATGAAAAATTGAGAATTTTAATTTTAGTCAGATTTAATATTATATTTTGTAACTGTTATTCTTTTATTTGCCTTTTGTAAATGCTGAAGAAAGCGATTTTTTATCGGCCCACTGGGTTTTTCCATGATTCTACAGTATATCCTGAGCATATTATATTTCCTTTGTTTTATGGTCCCAAAGTATGAGATTTGCATCGGGTTAATTTTTGCCAGTTAACGACATCTGATGCGTGTGACATAAAATCGACTAGTTAACTGCTGATTAGATTAAGTTAGTGTTTTAGTGTCACTGTTGTCTCGTCGACCAGGTGAGTATACTGTATCGTGTATAGGTCCTAATTTTCTGTTATGCTTATTCCCATATATCCTTTTAATGCTAAACACTGAGGTTCGTTTTCTTGGTTTCAATACGCAGCATAGTTTCTTTAGTTCTAGTATCCAATGAGTTTTTCACTTCACATCAGACGTGCTGTATTCGTATCAAATACCATTTTTGAAGTGTCCGTATTCGAATACTGTTCTGTATTCATGTTCGGCAAATGCTTAATGAATATCAAACTTGTAAAGATTACGATGGCTTACGGTTTACAAGAAAATATAAATGTATTCATTATTTGTATTTGTATTCAAATACTGCGCTTTAGTATTCATAACCATACTTGCTTCAAACCATTCCCGAATGTTTTCAAGTCACATACGGTTCATCCGTTTCATATCAGTCATGTTTCTCATCTCCACTAGTCCGTACGTCAATACTGGAATTAACTCACCGTGTAAGCCTCTAGCTGTATGTATATGCAAACATTTACTTCCTACCAGGGCATTTATTTCAACTATAATTTGCTTACCCTTCCGATTTCCTCACGCCTACATTGTCAGTCGAGCACCAGCGAAGCAACGCTGAAAACATTCCCAAACTGAAGATGCGACAAGGAACAGCGTTATCCCTGAAGGAGACTAGATTTATGGTCGGAGTACCAGAACTATTTAAGAAATATTTTTGATGTCGATGTGAATGACATAAAATAAATTAAACATTTAAGGGTATGGTATAAAAGCCAAGAGTGCTTGTCAAAGATAGTTATCTCCACCAAGCCATCTGGAGGCAGATCCACGAACTCTAATCTCGCATGAATTAAGGGGGATCTTGCCATCAAAATTATATGCTTATTAAAATCCATCTTAAGCCGCTGCCTTATGGCTTTGTCAGAAATTTATAACTCAAATACTGATAATCATAAACGCAATTACAAAGACGAGAGAAGAGGGCTATTATTATTATTATTATTATAGAATATAACTTCATCTTTCCGTTTCTGGGCAAGACCAAACATTTCAAACTCTAAAAGGTGACATTAGAAAAATACTCTTAACTCATCGCAGTTAAATTTAAACTCCGCTCAGTAATGTTAATGTGGAATAATGTGCCAAATTTTTAAGAATTCGCACTGTAAATTTGAAGTTTCTTGTTGCAAAAGTAATCTTTAAAGCGACAGATTGCGTATCTAAAGGAAATTGTGATGTGTGCGCGTTTGCTCCCAAATTAAAATTTATACTGGAGAAAACAGATATTCTAAGATATTGAAAGCATACTATTTTTTTTTATAAAAATCGGCGTAGTTTATTATACTGATAACAAATTGAGAATGATTGATTAATTAGTTACAGTATTCGTAGAAAGTAAGTTAAGCGGTACACCGTACATTTCGAACATTCCAATTAATACCAAATATAATACAAATATACATTGAAAAGGCAGCAGCTAATATCTGTTCAAATTCGAGTTTCAGTATAAATTAACTAAATAGGAGAAATACACATTATTACATACATTCAGTGTGTTGGAATCAGACATTAGCGGGACGGGCGGGGGAGGTAATCGCAATTGATTACATTAATTTCTTGTATAATGTAATCGTGATTATTTTTATGATTACTTTGGCATTTGATAATGTTCTCAATAGTGAATTCCCTTCTCTTTTTCAGGAATATTGATTATTTCAAACATGACAATAGTGAAGTATGCCGTTTTTGAACACTGACATGCCAAATAATAATAATTATAATTGTGCGTTCACATTATAATGTCAAAATTGTAATGCAGCTGTATAGAGGTGCAATTGACATTCAATAAATTGAATATTACACCATTATGTTGTTATTTCTGTATAAGATTATTCTAAAAGTAATCATGATTGTAATTGATTACATTGTATTTTTTGTTATCGTAATCATAATGGATTACATTACCCATGGAATCGCTCCATGTCTGGTTGGAATAGTTTGTCATATGCAATCAAAACCTCCAAAATATTAGCATAGTGTAGGGATGGATAAAAGTTTGTTTATAAAAAAAAAAAAAAATTAAAATCTGGGAATGCATCGCCGATAGTTTTACTATTTATAAACTATTATCAATAGTATTTTCTTTTAGTCGTAAACATTTTTTTTTAATAGACTATTTAATGAGATAGAAGTGATGAATCTAAATTCAACCTTCAAACCTTCGTATAATGAAACTGAGCAACACATCCAATTTACATTTGTTAAGAGGTTCTCCCACATTTTGTGATGCTTTGTACCTTAAACAGTGCATTATTTTAATGTTTTTAAATACTTCGAGTCTCGATGATCGTATTACGAGATTGATCCTTCAGACAAAACCCGTTTACAAAAAAAAAGAAAAACAACTTGGTCTCCTTGCTTTGACCTTTGTAAGAGAGAATTAATCATTTGACCAATGTAGCTTCTCTCCCTGATTTGAACAATTTCAGAATTTTTTATATCGTTGCGGTACGCCACAATGGACTGAAGCCGATGTGAATTACCCGATTTTTCAATTATGAAACGGGACTACGGCAAAGAAAGTAAGTTTGTTGAAAGCTCAAAATGATACCGATTTCTTTAATTCTATCATCAGTTGAAAGGAAAAAGTATTTTTCATAATTCCCGAACTACATTTTCATTGTTTGTGTGTATATATATATATATATATATATGAGCAAAACCAAAAGGAAAAAGAAACGAAATCCGAGCGCTTTCGTGATATATTCACATCTTCAAGGACAAGAAAGAAATTCTTGTCCTTGAAGATGTGAATATATCACGAAAGCGCTCGGATTTCGTTTCTTTTTTCTTTTTCCCTGTGGTTGTTTGCTTATTAATAAGATCACCTGTTATTCTGTGATTTTACTGTATATATATATATATATATATATATATATATATATACACACACACACGGTATTTCAGGAGGAAAGGTCAATACTTCGGGAGGTGATAGTATCGGTCATTGTGAGAAAAAAGTTCATATGAACATGTCTAATTCTGAATGGTTACGGAGATAGAGCTGTTTGAATCTACAAATACAAAAGCATCGTTAATGGTAATCAAGAAAGAGAAACCAATTACTGTTTCTAACATTTAATGTTTAAACATTGGCATTTTGAATGGTATCGGATACAGAAATGACAAATTTGTTGCGGTTTACAACACGTTCTCGAAAATCCCACCGTCAACCTCAATGCACTTTGCAACTCGTGTGCAAAGATCGCGTGTTGTTCGTCTGAGTTGGTCTTGACGTTCCTTTATGCGGGCAGCAGCATCCAAAATGCGCGCGAGCAATTCGTCTCGTGTATCCACCTTTCTTTTGTAAACTTGACTTTTCATCCAACTCCACAAACAATAATCTAACGGAGAGAGGTCTGGAGACCTTGGTGGCCATTGAATGGGACCACCGCGGCCGATCCATCGATCAGGGAAAGTTTGATTTAGGTATTGCATCACCAGACGGGTAGAATGTGGAGGAACTCCGTCATGCTGAAAGTGCATACTAGCGCGTGTAGCCAAAGGAACATCCTCCGATAGACCTGGCAATTCATTTTGCAGAAATTCTAGGTAACTTTGTCCTGTAAGACGTTTCTCTAAAGTGACAGGGCCAATCAGCTGATCATTGATGATACCACATCACACATTGGCAGAGAAGCGATGTTGAAAATTTGTTTCCACAGTGGCATTTGGATTTTCGTCTGACCACCGATGAGAGTTACGAATGTTGTTGATACCGTCACGGGTGAAAGTAGTTTCATCGGTGAACAGTATTAATCGAAGCAATCGGCGATTAGCATTTACCCAATGACGAAATTCCAGTCGCATGGCAGCGTCTCCTGGTCGAAGGTGTTGTACACGCTGTACATGATATGGATGCAAGTCTTCCTCACGTAATGTTCGCCTTACTCTTGTGTGTGGTACACCGAGACGTGTAGAAATTCTTCGTGAGCTAGTAGTAGGACTACGCTCTACCAACTGAAGAATGTTTTCTACTTCATCCACATCTTGTTGACCTTCACGTTCAGAAGATGAAACATGAGCGCTGGGAAGTGTACCAATCTCACGCACTGTTGAAAACCCTGGTAAACACACTTCGATCCAGAAACCGTCGACGGTATTCTGCAACAGCAGCTGTTACTTCCATCGCAAAAACCGTAGACATACATCATATCTGCATATTCATGGGCGCCCGCAGGTAGGGGCAAGTGGGGGCGCTTGCCCCCCCCTGGAAATGCCAAGAAAATATATTAAATATTTTCTAAGAAAATATTTATATCCTAAACTTGCTGAAAAGTATCCAACTGCCTCCTAAAGGGTGAAAATTTTTATTTGTGTGCATGATAAAAGGTTGCTACCTTTTTATTTGTTCACCGGGAGAAAATCAACTCCAACAAAACTGATTTTATGGAAAAGGTTGTTCGTAATTTTGGTAGTGACCGCAGACGACTACAATTCCTATTCAAGTGAGCAGTGTAGGTGATGCTCGAAACACCGTTTTCAAATTAGGTACAACATTTACTTCAGTGTGCTTTTTTCTTCATTCTATCATGTTTCTGTTATAAATAAAATAAATGATTGTTATCATGTGCATTGTATGTATATACAATATATATATTTGCATTTTCCATTACAGAAAATGCAACACTAAACTTGCTTAGAATTAACCTGCTGGTTCCTAAGGGGTCAAAAGTTTTTTGCTTGCTCCGGTCCCTACCTATTAATACATTAAATTTTGCCCGCCCTTGGAAAAAATCCTGCGGGCGCCCATATATATATATATATATATATATATATGTCATTCCCTGACGAGATGTACTTCTGAATACACGAAAGCCTTGGAATCATTTTTCCTTTTCCTTGTGGGTTTACATCATGTATATATATATATATAGTTATGGGTGTTTTTTTTCAAGAGTGGTAAGACCACAACCTGCGAACGCGGGAAGCGTCGTTTTTTGCAGGGGAGCTTATCCTCAGAACAATTTGAAAATCAGGTTCCAGCAAACACTATTCTGTGGCATTTTGAATCTTATTAGCACGTGGAAGTGAACTGAACGATGTCAATAATTACTGTTATAATGACACTATAATTAGACAGCTAATTTTGTAATTTTTTCATTAAAGTATTTACATTTTAATAATATTTACTTTTTAACACTATTTAAATGCCAAACCATGTTATATGAATAATATAATATAAATAAAATACATATTAAAATGCCATACCATACCCTGACTTTTGCGAGTTTTCAAACTTGCTTCTAAAATTTCAATGGAGGACGCCCATATATAATCCCTAAGAAATTTTTGATACATTTAAGTTTAGCAGTTTCATAACTCATTTTGAATAATATTACAGTACTCTTTCTATTCTAAAAATTTGCAAGGTAGTAAAATACAGTGAAAGGAAACTTTAGAGTATAAATGTAAATATTAATATCTTAATAAAGTGTATTAAAATAGTAACTTACTCAGTCAATTATATAATATTTACATTTGGTCCTTTAAAATATGTAACTGAAATAATGACATATCCATCATGGTTTTAAGACTTACGAATTTAGAGAATCATTCCGTTGTCATAGTGATTGCTCTTCATCACTGAGAACTACACCGTGGTCATGTCGACCACCGTTTCCCGTTAGATCAGCGAACTTAATTGGTTTTGGGTTTGTTCAATAGTTGGATTGACCATCCTGTGCGTTCAGATGATGTATCAACCCGTAGATTGTTCGAATCCCACTTAAAACGCTAGGTCTCCTCGGTCACATAACCTTTACTGTTATGAAGGAGGCTAAACAACCTCAAACTTTATTATTATTATTATTATTATTATTATTATTATTCAGTACTGTTTGAGAGACCAAATATTTAATATAATTATACACCATGGATGTAAGACTCCTTTTAGCTATTAGCCATTAATGGATATAATAAGAATAAATTCGTGGAAAGGAAAGGGATTTTATCTTAAAGTAAATGCAGTTTAATGAACATTAATTTGATGACGGACTTGCGCTCAAAATTAACACCAAAGCATGAAATTGTATTTTAATTTAAAATAATTCCTATGCCTTGGAGTTCAGTTATTTTAATTTATATTTATAGACACTGTTACTATGAGATATTTCACTTGTAAATTTTTTAATTTTTATATTTATGAGTTTTACTATTATCGGATACAGATTGGCAAAACTTTTTACCTAACACTGACTTTTTCAACCAAGTAAACGATTCTTCAAATTAGGAATAACATTTTTTATAAAATGTCTAAAATAAATTATTAATTTTTTTTATATATAATTTTTTGAAGATCATATTTATTTTAGAATTTCTTTTAATACAAGCTGTAATTTTATAATTAGATTCTTGGTAATATAATTTCTTTCATATATATTATATATATATATATATATATATATTCCCAGGTGGTTACCTCATTTTTTCATTTGTTTCGTTCTCTCTCTCTCGTCTTGCGCGGAATATCTCCTATACAAGCGTCGTTCTTTACGTTATTTATACTGCGTGTTCTTTGCAGTTGAATGTGTATATATATATATATATATATATATATATATATATATATATATATATATATATAAAATGTTATTTATAGGTGAATTTAAAATGTTTAATATTTTCACTATACGAGTAAAGATAGGAAAGCTTTTGATAAAATATATTCATACGCCTTAATTAATCTTTCATTTAAGCCATAAGGTATGTCACGTTTATAAAATTTAATGTCTTTAAAGTTATTTAACTACAGAATTTTTCATTCTAGATCATCAGTTTATTATTTATTTTATTTATATTTATATATACTCTTTGGTTATTAATATTATATTGACTTATTTTAATACTCGTTTGACCAATATAATTTTATACTACAAACGTTGCATCCTAACTTAGAAATGCAGTGAGTATTATTTCGTTTAAAGTTATTAAAACTAGCCAACCAATCGAGAAGCCAGTGCCCATGGGTCAGTGGGTAACACTGTTTCCCTGTAAGCGAAGTGAATGAGGTCAGGGGTTCGACTCCCGATGGTGCTGGTAATAATAATCAGGGGGTTTATCGCTGTGCCACATTCTGGCCCTCCTAATCTGACTATTAAATCAATAGAGAAAGTTTATAATCTTTGTGATTACAATCCATAATTTTATTCTAATCATGAAAAAGTATTTAGAGAGAGAGAGAGAGAGAGAGAGAGTATAATTAACCTCCGTTAAACTAACATAAACCCATCTGCATTTTATATACAATAAAATATACAAGGAAATGTTAATTGCAATAATCCATACAATCCTAAAACCCAAAAAACATTAAGAAAAAAAATGACAAATGAAAATTTTAAAATGCAAGAATAACGAGTACAGATATCAATTTCAGCGAACACATTTATAGTGATCTGTATGGAAGTTTTTTTCGCTAATGTATAATATCATGTACTGCTAATCACTACACTACCGAGTCACACACACACACACACACACACACATATATATATATATATACACTTACAACAGCTATAACAAAGTTTAATATTTTAACAAAATGCAATACATGATCTATAAATTTTCTCGTAAAAATCGTCCATTTATTACAAAACCTAAGACTCGGTAAACATCATTTATTTTATTTTTTTCTCTTCGGTAGAAAATTTTCATTACTAGAAAATGGTTCAAAAGAGTTTTTCGCATTAAATATAATGGAAAAGAGTCAATAAGATTCTTTAAATACTCGAGAAAATGTAATTACATTTTCAGGCGATTCTTAAATGAGAGAAATTTAGTAAAGATGTTTGTTTTTATGATCAACGTGTGTATGTATATATATATATACAGTATACGTAGGCTACATTAATTACTTATTTTATTTACTGATTAAAAATAATATTTAAAATACTTTCATGGATGAAAGCAAAATTATTTTAATTTTGCTTCTGAAAAGAATGAAATGCAACCGTTTCTTTACTTCACAAAAGGCCGCCATTACGGGCAAAAATCATGATTTTTGCGATATTTGTGGGAGATTCCAGTTTGGATTCGAAAATTATTGGGTTTGTTCATGGGTTTGGGGTTTTATTGGATTAATATATATATATGAAATGAAAATGAAAAGGTTTATTGGCAGACTATAGTCCATATGACAAATATTATTAATACAATGACAGTTCATATACTAAGGATATAAATATATACAATTGATTAGAAATAATACTGTAATGTCGAAGTTAAGTGGAGCTACAGACAGACGTTTTCGTACCAAGAAGTCCATAGCTTAGAGCAGTGGTTCCCAACCTGGGGTCCCCGGACCCTGGGGGTCCGCGAAGGTAGTACTGGGGGTCCGTGAGCTTTCAATATTTCGAGAGGCTCCAATGAAAATCGTACATTTACCCACGATAAGGGCGCTCAGGCTAAAATTTCAAGTTTCCTTGCTCTTGGCTGGAATTATTAATACTTTATTTAATAGGCTGTATTTTAATTGCATACTCTCTTATATGTCCTTTATTTGATAGTGAAAAATGAGAAAACGAGTTAATTATTAGTTAATAAAAACAGTTTGTTTGGTAGACGGAATCTTTCAAAAACATGGGGTCCGTGGGAAAAAAATAAAAATAAAAGGGGTCCTTTGTGGTGAAAAGGTTGGGAACCACTGGCTTAGAGGATAAATGACAGGACTCATGGATAGCTTGGATGATCGGGTTGGTTGATTTTTTAATTCTTTGCATTAGACTGTATTGAGCACGTCTTGTTACCTCCGGGAAGCTCGGGACATTGCGGGTAGCAAACATTTGCGAAGTTGAGCATCTCGGGGGTAATTTATGTAAGAGTCTAAAAGACCCGTTGTACAGCAAATTTAGGGTTCTGCCAGAACCTTTTTTATAATTCACCCAGAGTTGCTGTCCGTATATATTACTGCAGAAAGTACGAAAGAGAGTGTCTTTAGTTTCACTTGTACAGAAAAAAAAATATATATACAGGGTGGGCGGAAAGTAGCTCCCTATTTTGGATTGGTAAAAAAATACGTATATTATCCATTTATTTCAGAAGAAATAATATGAAAAGGTAGGCATACATGGTAGGTTTTCTCTAAAATTCAATGTGGGCTCCAAATCTTTCCACCAGCTTCTGGAGCCGCCCAGGAATGGTGTCCACTGATTTTAGCAGGAACTCCGGCGGGATGGAGGACATGACTTCCGAATTCGGTCCTCCAGTTCTTCCAATGTCCTCGGTTTGGTGCGGTAGACTTCTTTCTTTACCCACCCCCAAAGAAAGAAGTCGCACGGTGTCAAGTCGGGGCTCCTGGCTGGCCATTGATGTGGACCACGACGACCCATCCAACGCCCAGGGAAGTGGGCATCCAGCCACTCACGGACAACAAGAGCGAAGTGCGGAGGGGCGCCATCTTGCATAAATATCAGATCGTCGATGTTCTCCCATGTGCTGACAACCGGCCAGACCTCGTTTCGCAACGTAGTAAGGTACCGCTCAGCATTCATGGTGTTGCGCAGAAGGAACGGGCCCACAACCTGATCTGAGGTCATACCACACCACACCGTTACACTGAACCGATTCTGCCGTTTTTCCGCGGTAACCGTGCGACTTCTTTCTTTGGGGGTGGGTAAAGGAAGAAGTCTACCGCACCAAACCGAGGACATTGGAAGAACTGGAGGACCGAATTCGGGAAGTCATGTCCTCCATCCCGCCGGAGTTCCTGCTAAAGTCAGTGGACGCCATTCCTGGGCGGCTCCAGAAGCTGGTGGAAAGAGTTGGAGCCCACATTGAATTTTAGAGAAAACCTACCATGTATGCCTACCTTTTCATATTATTTCTTCTGAAATAAATGGATAATATACGTATTTTTTTACCAATCCAAAATAGGGAGCTACTTTCCGCCCACCCTATATATATATATATATATATAATATATATATATATATATATATATATATATATATATATATATATATATATATATATATATATATATATATATCAGTCTGTATAAGGAAGGTTATTATATATAGTTTGCATTAAACAAACGATTGTGTGTTTTTGTGTGATTGTGAGAAGAAAGTCGTTCGAACACCGAGTTGTAACATGTTAAATTATGCTGAACCGTGAAAACCAATTTACAGAGTTGCGGAAGTTACAGACCAGCAAAGACCTAAAGATCCCTGAAAGGAAAAAAACTTAGGAAAAACAAAAGAAAAAATCGTGAAAAGAAACACTTATTTACATGGTTGATTTGAAGTTGAAGAAAACATTGCAACGACATAGTTCGAATACAATGACTGAGGAGTACAGTTAAAAACTAAATATATCTTTGAACAAACAGTCAACAGAAAAAATAGTATGTGAAAAGAGGTAGATACTCTTTGTGAAGATGGTACCTTCTTTGTTTGGATGTGAGAGGAGTGGAGAAAAAGTTATATAAATGAGCAAAGAAAGTTAAATTAAAAAAGTAAGGAAAAGAATGACTGTAAAATTGATCCAAACTTAATACATGACAAAGGTTAATTTTTACTTAACAGTAGTAAAGATAATGAAAGGTCAGTGTCTGTCAGTTTGTAGTAAGTTATCAGGTGATAGAAGATAAAATTGCATTGTTGTTGTTGGTTAGCCGATCAGCCCACCCTGATCGAGAAAAGCCGGCGGCACGCGGGTAACCGATCGCCCTCTCCGGAGTGAACCAGAGGTTCAGCGCACTAGTGATGTTGTGTTGTGTTCTATGTTGTGCTAGAGCGGTACAGTGTTATAATGTGTTCAATTGTTTGTAGTCTGTCCTGGCACAGGTGGCAGGTGTTGTCTGTGGAGTTGTCTAGTCTGTGTTTATATGTCTGTAAGTTGGGGTGATGTTCACATCGGAATCGTGCTAAGTTAACTCGATCCGATCTACTCAGTATGGTCTCTGACCTGTCAATGGGTGGCGGCTTCGCACCTAGGACCGCATTCGGACCGAGTCGTGTCAGTGCTTTGTGGTTTATGTGTGCGTGTATGTGTTTTCTGTACTGTGTCATGTCTGTGGTATGGAATGGAGTATTTGGTTATAATGTCTCTCTGGTGTTACCTTAATGGTGCCCCCAGCCTTCTTTAGTTAGCCTTATAAGGCTAACTAACGAAAATATAACGACCTGACCTAGCCAATCGTTAGGTCAACTGTACGCCCTTGATGATTGGTTAGGTTAGGTCGTGATATTTTCATTAATTAGCCTTATAAAGCTAACTAAGGAAGGCTGGGGGCCCTGATGGGAGACCCATAATGGGTGCACACACATTTCTACATTACTGTACAGTCTTTACAGCCACACCTACACTTTTCCTCGTATGTGTATATATTGTAATGTATATGGTTGTAAATTTGACTTGGTCCGCAATCGATATGAACCGTGACTTGATGGATACCGTAATGAAATTGACTGGATTCTTTGGATCTGATACATTTGCATGTCCGTTATATAATAGATATAGAGTGTAACATATTTGTGGATAGTAGTCTATTATGACTTGATCCTCTGGACCGAGAGATTCTATCTTTAGTTTTAAACCGATAATTAATTATTTTTAAATTGATAATTATTTAGTTTCGTAAAAATTGGTCGTTGCCAATTTACCGGCAGTTTTTTAAATAAGTTTCTTATGTTCTTGTGGTTCGGAACCCACGTAAAATTGTAGGTCCCCTCCGCCACCACGGAGGACATACACAATACACGAACACAGTTAGGTGGACCAGCCATGAGTGGATCCTAGGGTCTTTGTTGGTCTGAAACATTATAACATTATAACATTATAACAAAGGTGTTGTGGGTTAGTTGTCGCTACTGTCATGAATTGTGTTCCCCTCATGTCTAAATGTTCCCTAACTTTCAGTATTTTTGTTTCTGTGTGCAGGTGTTCTATTGGTGTTGTTTGAGTACATCAAAGTTGCATTGTACTTGATTTTGGCAGACTGTTTTGAAGCTTTTATCTTGATTTGCAAGGAAGATACACTCTAAGTAGAAGCAGACGTTTCGTTAGACGTTTCATTGTCCCATTTTTATGAATTTTGAAATGTCTAATGTATTAAACACTTCGCATTGGTTAAACATTTGGTTAGACATTTCAGTAAGTCAAGTGAAATGTCTAAATTGCCTCAATTTTTAAACAATTAAAGGGACTAATTCGAAGTATCTAATAAAATGTCTAATGAATTGTCTGACAATGAAATGTCTAATGCGTGAAAGTTTAAGGAGTTTAAGTGTAAGTATAAGTTTAAGTTTATATGAAAAGAATTGCTTCACAGTATTTCTCTTAGAAACTTTTGACTTTCAATTTATATCCATTTCTTCTCGTAACTGATTCTTTATCAGTATCAAATAACTTCCTGTAATTTACATTAGCAAATCCATTTATTAGTTTTAAAGGATCACCTGAAGATCAGGGCCCCCAGCCTTCTTTAGTTAGCCTTATAAGGCTAACTAACGAAAATATAACGACCTGACCTAGCCAATCGTTAGGTCAACTGTACGCCCTTGATGATTGGTTAGGTTAGGTCGTGATATTTTCATTAGTTAGCCTTATAAAGCTAACTAAGGAAGGCTGGGGGCCCTGATCTTCAGGTGATCCGTTTTAAATACTGGAATTAGTTCTCCTATAAGTCCACGCTTTTCTAGTGAATACATAGGCCTATCTAGTTCAGCTAATTTTTCCTAAAATATATTCTCAGTTCTGGAGTCATTTTGGTTGCTCTAGCCCGAACCCTTTCTAATTTATCAGTGTCTTTTCTCAAGTATAGGAGATTCAACCTAGGGTAGGTTTACTGTATACCAAGAGACCTAAGTCTAAGGATAGGGTTCAAGGTCACAGGCTGGTTCTTAATCTTTAAAGATTTTACTAGCCAAGCTCTAGCCAAACAAATAAAATTAATGAATACATGAAAGGCACTTAGAAGACTTAAGCCTACATAGAATAAATGAATAAATGCACGAATATAATGATTCTTTTCTCCTCTTTTCGAGATAGCCCATAAATACAAACACTAAGTAAAATGCGTCACAATTTTAAAGTATTTTTAACCAGTGCGCATGCGTCTAGGCGCAAAGAATAGAAAACTAACTTGTTATACTAATGAAATGTTTAATTTTTACACTTTTATATATTTCAAACATTTAAGCATAGTTTTCAGACATTTGAAATATCTATTAAGCACTTCAGAATAGCTATTATTCATTTCAGAAAGCTAAGTTCATAATGAGATGTCGAGTAAACGTTTCATGTACACACACACACACACACACACACATATATATATATATATATATATATAATATAATCAAATCAAACGTCTAGTACAATTTAGTGGGTACCTTTCTTCAAAGAGATTAAGAGAGCAGTGCTGTGAAACTGATGAATACAAGAAAAGCAAAACATCTGCCTATGAAGAAATTATGAAAATTATATAGGGACACATGGACACGTGGCAATGGAATGGTATGACTGCATGTGAAAAGGTACTCGAGGAAGTGGATGATAAGTGGACGCAAACTGTGACTTCACTAATGTAGAAAGGAAGAAAAAAAGACAACGATATGACCAAAGAATAACAAAACTTTCAAAATGGTGTAGGAGAAAACTGGACCAGAGGATGAATGGTGATAGAGCAAATTAGATTATGACTAATTGATTAAAGATTCAGATAACAGAAGTAAAGCTATTTGAGTTATTGTAGGTGGTACAAGAGAGTTATAAATACCCAGCTTACTAATTGTTCATTACTTTGATGATAATATTTTCAAAAGTAATATTAGTTATACATAAATAACCGACATCTTTTCCGACTGCGGGTTTGCATGCTATTCAATTTGCCGTCCAGCTACATTACAAATTATTTAACGATAACGTGCAAGACCAAAATCAAGATTTTGATTCAGTACAAATATCGATGAATATCATTAGACTAGTAAATATAACTTACACAAGGCTGAATATTAAAGACTGAACAGTACAGTCAACCTCCCTACGGTTTTGATTCGGTTGGTACGTGCACCTTAATTCCTTTCTTCTTCAATGGTGGTACTTAGAAAAGCATGGTGGTAAAAAGTGGTACGTTGACTTAGAAGTTGAGAACACCTGCTGCAGAGAATTTATGCAAACCTGATTGCAGAGAGAACTATTTTCACCTCACTCTGAAAGAGTAATTCCATTTTGCAGTTATAACTCAATTATTTCACTTTGAAAGAGAAATTCCATTTTGCAGTTATAACTCAATTTGTCACATTACAGTATAATACTCGTAAATTTAAAAACATAGCTGGGTGGGGTTCGAAATCCAGGTTTTTGAACAGAACGTTACAGAATGTTATTGCTGTTATACAGTGACTTTCCTGAAAAAAGTTACAGTTCGGTGTCATTTTATACAGTGACACGCTAACTTTTCTTACATTCTTTCTAAGGAAATTAGAAATGCCTCAATTTTGATCATTTTATAACGGACAAAGAAGACTGGTATCCTTCAGGGAGTTTATCTGATTTAAAGTAGTATGTCCTACAACATTCCTTATACTCTTGTCTATTTGTGTCTTGAAAAATTACTATTTTTACTTTTCAGCATTTTACGAAATATTCAAAGTGAATCTGGCGAATGCGAAGACATTAAGATTCGAATTCTTAACACTCCCTGAACAAGGATGTATATATATATATATATATATATATATATATATATATATATATATATATATATATATATATATATACACACTGTATACCTTTGTTAACTCTTTGGAGAAATGGTTGATTGCACAGCAAGAAAAAGTGAACTTGACGTCATGTGAACGACTTCCCATCGTGTCGATATTTCACACTGAGCCGGACATATATATGATACACACAGACCGTACATGGAACAAGGAACTCTTCTGGGAAAATTGAATCCACTATAGTCCAAATAAGTAATGGTAATTGACAAACACTATAGTCATCATGAAACACTATAGCCATCATGAAACGGACGTGTTATGTGCCTTGAAAAATGGACGCTCAATTTTGCTAGTTGAGGTTTAAGTTTTGGTTTTTGGCTAAAAATACGATAGTTACCCCTTTTTCTTTGATGTATTCAATCCGACGCGAATGCAACGAGTCTTTCGCTTATATTGAGGTTCTAGATATAGTAGGCTAGGTGTAACTGTAACTCCTAGATCCTGTCCCAAAGCTGGATCCTATCTGCTTTGCAGATAGCCAGGGCCGCCGAGAGCTGCCCGGGGCCCCGGGGAAGGATTGGTATATGGGCCCCCCCTGTTTACTCAGTATTTTATTATGAATGTTTTTGTGTACATAACAAGCAAACTGATTACATGTCCAAGTCACTATTCAAAACATACAGTATGAATAAACAACTCAGAAGAAAATGACCATTTTATTTTTCGAATCAATTAGTATATTAATTCTATCACCATACAATTTACAAATGCAGTACCAGTCCATGTAGGCAAGACAATTGTTTACTGCAAGATTTTAATAATTAGAAGTGTACTTTCTTTGCCTTCTCTCTAGCAAAGTGGTAAATGATTCTGATGAAATTTAAAGTACGGGCTAACTGGCTTTCAATTACAATGGTTCCCAGATCTGTCAGTCGGTCTTGGGCATTGGTGGACCGCAGATAATATTTTTTGTTTCAGTTTGACTATGATAATTTCTATAAAATGTATGTTCATTAATTATATTTCCTCTCTGTTATTTAATCAATTGCTTTATTAATATTTTTAGATTTTATCCCCCCCCCCTCTTTCCGGGCCCTAGAGGTCCTGGCCCAGGGGATTTTTCCACGATATTCCCACCCTCTCGGTGGCCCTGCAGATAGCTAGTGAGGAAACTATATTTTGGGGGCCTCTTTGCGAGTGACCCGTTGTCCACGTCGGGCTAACATCATGAAAAAGAAAAACTATAGTGTTTGTCATTTACCATTACTTATTCGGACTATAGTGGATTTAATTTTCTCAGAAGAGTTCCTTGTTCCATTCACGGTCTGTGTGTATCATGAAAAAACCTCAGGGGACCATTTTGAGTTCAATTCTATATATATATATATATAATATAATATATATATATAATATAATATATATATAGATATATATATATATACAGTAAACCCTCGTCCAATGCGGAAATAGGTTCCTCGAGAACGGCGCGTTAGGTAAATCTGCTTTGGACAAACTTAATACCTTATGGGATAAATGGGGATACGTGAACGCGGCCACGTAAAGGCTCCCATTAATACTTAGATACGTAGATTTTTTATTCACACATAAATGAATTTCCCTACCTATATTGTATATAAAATAAGAACATAATAAAATCATAAACATAATGATATTTACATATGATAAATAAAAATATATTAAATGAAAATAGCACGTATCTTTTCTTCACTCTTTCGGATGGTGCGTATGGTAAAACTCATTACGTGATACTCGCGGCCAAGTGATGTTATGTTCATACCACCACGCAACTTATCTAAAATCTTTATTTTTTAGGCTAATGTCATAACCTTACGACTTTTCTTCTCTTCACTATCACTCGCAGATGTTTTACGTTTTGGTGTCATACTGCTGTCTATGGGTAATAGCAAAACAACGACAAAATACGACAAAAACAATCCAACACAACTTCACCGAACTTAACGCGTTAGCAGGGATTGAGACAAAGGGTGATGCGAGGGGTGACGCGAGAGGGAGGGAGATGCGAGGGTGTTGGAGAGTGTTGGAGAAAACACTAGAGCGCGCATTGGCATGCGTACAGTACTACTGTATTAGAGCGTGTTTGGCGGATCGTGTATAATCAAATTTTCCGCTTTCGGCAAATAATAATTGTTCGCATTTATTTTTCCGTGTATAAGCAAATTCGCGCTGACAAACACGCGTTGGACGAGGGTTTACTGTATATATATCATGAAACAAAAACAAGAAATCTTTAACTTTAAATGCAAATACTAGCTTGGTTCCAAATAATAATAAAAAAGCTTCATCTCACTTTTCAAATAAATACAAAGGAATAAATAAAAATAAATAAATAAATAAATATGAAAGTTTTGTGCGCTAATACATACATACATACATACATACGTACGTACGTACGTACTACATATATACATAACATACTGTATATACATTACATACACATCGTGTAATACATACATGCGTAAATACATACATATTGCACAGACATACATACATGCATACATACATACATACATACATACAGTACATACAGTGCATACATATTTTACATACATACATACATGCATAAATACATACATATTGTACATACATACATACATACATGCAGTCTTGACGTAGACATTTATAAATACATACATACATACATATATACATGCAGTCTTGACGTAAACATTTATAAATACATACATACATACATACATACATGCAGTCTTGACGTAAACATTTAATCTTTAACTGGAATATTTTTTAGCAAACATTCGAAACTTTGAACAGAAACTTGAGCTTAAAATGTATCAATCCCGTTCTTAAATTCTTTAAGTTCATTAAATACTACTGATATGGTAACCACATTAAACTTTGGTTACTATGAGTGACCACAATCTATCGTGGTGAGCTATACCCGTAGTTTAGTACAGTTACTAAATTTATAATAATAATAATAATAATAATAATATAATAATAATAATGATAATAATATTAATAATAATAATGTTTGGGGTTGTTTCACTTCTTTCGTAACGGCAAAGGTCATGTGACGGAGGGGACCTACGTGGGAACCGACTTATCTAAGGGTCGCTACATCATCTGAACGCAGAGGTTGGTCATCCATCCAACTACTGAACAAGCTCAACGACGCTTAAAGTTGCTGTTCTAGTATGAAACGGTTTTGCGACGTGGTCAGGAGATAAACCTTAACTCCTTTTATATGATACTTATGACCAGCATCGCGCAAATTCACCTCGGCAATGCCTGTTCACATGTTGGAATACTATTATATGTTTGTGTCATAACACGGCCTTGGTCATAGTCGGGTCACAAATGAAATTTGTTTTTTAATTTATCTAAATTTATCTAAATTATCTAAATTTAATTTAGATAAATAATTTCTTTGGATTTTAGACTAGTGATTAAAGTATACTGTGTCCCGAATTATCATGTCCAGTTTTGCTAAATTGGAGAAACTAGATAATGTTACTTCAAAATAAAATTGGTTTAGATTCAACGCATATAAAGTTATATTTATACTCGAAACTGGGCTTCACTTCATGGAGGAAATGTGAAAATTATTAATTCTGAGTAAATACAATCTTATATGTATTTAATCTAAACTGAATTTATTTTCAAATAACATCAATTAATTATTTAATCCAATTTTACCAAAACTGGACCTGATAATTTTGAACAGAGTACTTTGTTGGTCTGAAATGTAAACAAAGTTTTTGCTTAAATTAAATAAAAAAAATAACTCAAGAATACTGTTATTGAAACACCTGAAACTACTAATTAGATAGCTAATACCTATTATAAACAATGTACTTTGTTGATACAAACTAGCTAAACAGGGCCGTACGGGCCCATTTAGCCAGACCTGCGGTGCTGGGGCCTTCGAGCTCAATAATTGGGGAAGCTGGAGCACAGATATGATAACAGTTGCTTAATAGTAGAATTTTTATTATTACGGGCGCAAATGTGAAACTTAAGATTTTCATGGCTGTGTTCTCTTCTATAGTTTTATTGACCAAATAATTGAACCGACAGTAATTCGGGGGGCTGCGGCCCCCCAGTTACTGGGGATTCAATTATTTGGTCAATAAAACTATATTCATGAAAATATTAAGCTTCACAAATCTTGACACAATGTGAAACTCAAGATTTTCATGGCTGCTTTCTTTTCTGTAATTTTATCGCGGTGCTGGGGCCTTCGGGCCCAGTAATTGGTGGAAGGTGGGGTGGCTGGTTACACATATATTTTCGTTCATTACTCATCACTCCCATCCACCATACGAAGTTTGGTCGAAATTGGTTCAGAAACGTAAAAGCTTTTTCTGCGGACAGACGGGCAGACAGACAAACAGACAGACAGACACATTTTTGCTAAATTATAGTAGTAATTACGCTTCTCCACTGTTCAGATATGATGTGGAAGAAGATGAACGCCATAAATGTTTAATATTAACTTAAGAAAATATATAAAAAATTAAAAGTTAAAAATACTTGAATATATTTACATTTGATATTTGACAAAAACAAATATATATGTATATGCAAGTCATGTAGACTATATGTAAATAATATCTACTAATTTCGTTTAGTATGTAAGTTATTTATAGGGAAATACACAAAAATAGCTTTCAAGGCTTTATTCTGGACGAGTATGAACGGAGCTCTGACAACCTCACTCTGTTTATCGGCGTCTTTATCCCGATCCACTCAGAGGCGCGCCGATAACCTGTCAATCGAACGTCCTTTGGCTTTTCAAGGCAGAAATAGAGATTTATATCAGCTTAGCCTTGCCTGAACTTTATCTATGATTATTTCTTTTCGCTAGACAGCTTAGACGAACGTTTAATAGTCTTTAAAAACAGTGTTCGAACTTTTCGATACTTTCAGTAAACGATTAACACAGTTGCAAAATAACAAACAAATAATAATTCTCAAAAGTTAAGAAACACAAGTTCGTTATTATAATCAGTATTTTGAATGGTGTACTTGGAGCGTGTTAAGAAAAGTTATACATAAGTGGGTTACGTTGATGGAGCAAAGAGTGTTGCAAATTTACATATGATTACTTATTTTTTATTATATCAAAACATTTTAACAGAATGTAAATGTGTTTACAGTAAACTGTTTACAGTTTAGAGTATATGTGTTTACAGTATACTATGTTGCTGTTGATGGAGAGTAATTATAATTATGTAACATTTTCTTCGAAAAGTACTAAATGAAACTGTATTACATGATCAGTACATAGTACATTACAATTACTTTCCAGGAGTTACTTCGTGGCCCTGTTGTAGCACCGCTTCTCTTAAGATCACTGAAGTTAAGCGACATTGGATATGGGTAATAGCAGTTGTGGCTTGGATTCTATAATGAACTGTGGGTCCCTTCTGTCATATAACCCGGGTTGTTCGTACGAAGGCTAAATCATACAATAAATACAATACAATTAAATAACAAATACGAATATTATAGTAGCAGACGATCGATTCTACGCGGGGATACATTCCTAGAGACCCCGTCTAGTTTTGGACCACGTAAAATTTTGTTAACATTCTTATGGGAAAAATAGGTACAAGTGTCGTAAACGGAATTTAATATGATAATTTTTAATATGATTTGTTAATTAATTTGATTGTTGATTGTAGGGTTATAAAACTGATCATTGCCGATAACGATTATTTATTTCTAAACCAAGATGAGAGAGAGTTACAAGGAGTTACAAGGACAAGAGGAAGCCTCAAAGACCTTTCGGTCCACTCTGGGAGGTTCCCATTATTAAAAGTTTATTTTTCTTTCAACTATCCTAGCAGTAGTAGAAAACTGGATAGAAAAGTAGAAGGCTCTCTCCCCACCCTCCGCTCCCTCCCTGCCAGAGGCAGGTACGGAAAAAGGTTGAAGAAAATACCTTGACCCTGGAAAAGTAGCCAAGGAAATTTTACAGGAAAGTGGAGAATATATAAATAGCTCTATATTTAGCTTGCTCACAGAGACACCGTGCAAGCAAACTCCTGCAGAGTTTTCTTATGTTTTAATCTGAAACTATGAGAGTATTCAGTACTTTGTCTAGCCTATTTTTAAACACATTTACACTTTGACTGGAAACAACCTTTGAGGGAAGTTGGTTCCAGATATTAACTATTTTATAGGAAAAGAAATTTCCGCAGACAGAGGTCCTAAATGTCTTTAGTTCCAGTTTAAACCCATTATTTCTTGTCGGATTGGCATTAAGTGAGAATAAGTGTCTGTAATCTACCCTGTCTATTCCTTTGAGCATCTTGAAGACTTGAATAAGCTGACCTCGCAACCTCCTCGTCTCTAAGCTAAAGAGATTTAGGCGCTCCAATCTCCGTTGGTAGCTTTGCATTCTCATTGAAGGGATCAATTTTGTAGCCCTTGCTTGTACTCTTTCTAACCTTTCTATGTCCTTCCTGAGGGATGGAGACCAAAACTGCGCACAGTATTCCAGTTGAGGTCTGACTAGAGAATTATAAAGAGACATTGCAGTCTCCTTGTTCCGAAACTGGAACTGTCTTTTAATATAACCTAATAATTTTAAGGCCCTCTTTTCGACTTCTGCACAGTGCTTCGACGGTTTCAGATCGTTGCTGATATAGACGCCTAAGTCTTTCTCTAGATCGGTCTCAGTCAAGTTCCTTCCCAAGAGAGAGTAATCGGTCTTCGGGTTTTTATAACCTATGTGCATTACCTTACATTTGTCCAAGTTGAATGGCATCTGCCAAGTAGCAGACCATTCGCCCAACCTGTCAAGATCGTTCTGAAGCGTTCTTACGCCCTCCTCAGTACCTACACTACTTCCTAATTTCGTATCGTCTGCAAATTTGGAGATTGCACTTAGAAGCCCGATGTCTATATCGTTAATATAGATGATAAAAAGTAAAGGACCCAGAACGGAACCCTGTGGGACACCACTCGTGACGGGCGCCCACTCCGAAGCCACTCCATTTATTACCACTCTCTGCTTTCTATCTTTTAACCAATCCTCAATCCAGTTGGAAACGAGCCCAGTGATTCCTAGTCCTTTGACTTTAGCTATCAATCTAGCGTGAGGGACTTTGTCAAAGGCTTTTTGAAAGTCGAGATACACTATATCTATTGCCCTACTTGCATCGTACAGTGTATGCATATTATGGAAAAACTCTAACAGGTTTGTCAGACAGGATCTATGTCGCCTAAATCCATGTTGAGAATAAAAATTAGATTGTTAGATTCAAGGTGATACACAATACGTTTTGTAATGATGGATTCCAACAGTTTGCCGACAACTGATGTTAAACTGATCGGGCGATAATTACAAGGATTTTCCCTATCACCCTTTTTAAAGATTGGTGTTACATTTGCTAACTTCCGGTCGGTTGGAACTTTCCCTAACTCGATTGACTGTTTGAATATGGTTACTAAGTCGTCAACAACATTGTGGCTAACCTCTTTTAATACCCTTGGAAGAAATAAGTCGGGGCCAGGTGATTTGTATTTGTTCATCTTATCAATTAATTGCTGTACCTCATTTCTCGTAAAACTTATGGTCTCTACGGGCTGGTCACCGTCATATGTAATCCGAGGACTTGGCACTTCTATTGTGTCTTCCTCCGTGAAGACTGTAACGAAGAACTCGTTTAACATATTAGCTATATCTTTCACCGAATTTCAGTACGCCATTTCTATCTTTTAAGGGGCCTACAGAATTTTTAATTGGCTTTCTGCTATTAACATGGGCAAAAAATTATTTAGGGTTAACTTTACAGAGTGAGGCAACTCTAACTTCTTCATCACGTTTGGCTGATCTAATTAAGGACTTAACCCTCCTACGTAGGTTTATATAGTTTTCTGAATTAGTGTGGTTGAAATGCGACTTAAGTAGTTTGTAGGCTCTATTTCTTCCCGTAATAGTCCTCCTAATTTCGTTGTTAAACCATTTCGGTGACTTTGTTGACAAGGAAACCATTTTAGTGGGTATAAAAGTGTTCTGTAATATTCTAAATTGATCCCTATATGAGCTCCAGGTGACACTGACATCCTCACTTATTAGAACTTCAAATGTGTCTAAACTACTTCGGAAGCTTTCAAAATTTGCTCTCGAGAAATCCAGTCTTTCACGAGTCTTTTCGCGTGTATTAACTGGAATCCTGAGGTCAAACCTAATCAAATTATGATCGCTGTTACTTAAATTTTCACCAATAGTCAGGTTAGAGATTAGATCATCTTCGTTCGTGAATATGAGGTCTAGTTTATTATTACCCCTAGTAGGCCCGTCAACCCATTGACTTAATAAGTTATCATCGGCAAATTCCAACAGTCTTGAGCCCTCAGCATCAGCTGTTTTGTTTTCCCAATTTACATTACCACAATTAAAATCACCAAAAATCACACTGATCTTATTATTCACTATTCTGCTTAATTTGTTATACAGAGAGAGAGAGAGAGAGAGAGAGAGAGAGAGAGAAAGAGAGAGAGAGAGAGAGAGAGAGAGAGAGAGAGAGAGAGGAGAGAGAAGAGAGTAAATTATGTAAAAACTTACAGTGCGGCCTTTTCTTTTAACCAATAAAAGAATGAACACAGTTTGGGTTGAGTGCCTTTTTCGCGGGACATTTTGATACCAACAATCGGATTCTTTCCCTTTTGATTGGCATAAGATGTGATAGATTTCGGTCCAAAATTATATAAATTAAAGACCGGATAACGTAGTAACAGTCGTGTTAGTACATTCCCCATTTATTCTCTCTCTCTCTCTCTTTCTCAGGTTAAATTAACCGTAAATTAAGGACCTCACCCGTAAAAATTAATAAACGATTTAGGAAAAAAGACTGTCTTCATTTTTTCCTCGCCCACGCTGTGTTTGAGTAGAAATGGCGTTGTGTCGTGTACTGTATACAGAAAACTCGTAAATAAGCAAAACAGAAATAGTATTACAGTAATAGTATTAACAGTATTACTGTTACTAGTATTTAACGTATTAAATGGAACGTTACAATACGTTCCAAGATGATGAATTTTGTACATCAAATAAAACATAAAAAGGACCCAAATTCTTTCCTTTTTATCACAAATTTTGTACATTTGAATAAAAAATGAAGACGAAAGACGACAACGAATTTGTATTAAACCAAATTGAGCCGAAGAAGTCTGTAATTTTGTTCTGGCGAGACCAAGATTCTATGTCTTTCCTGTAAACTTCACGGGCTTTCTTCGCACGAAGGATATCCTCTGATGCCCGTTCGAAATTGGGGTTACTGTCAGCAATTCCAAGGCCAGAGTTCATGAACTTTACAAACTTCTTTATTGGTGACAATGAGGCGTTGCAACGTCGTCATTATCATATCCCTCGGCTTCGGTCGTAGTTTCAGTCATGTGAAGGGCTTCCTCAGGGGTCAGAACATTGCAGTAACTCGCGAGATGCTCCTCTCAGTGCCAAACCGCGTAGATATGAAGTTTTATCGTTTGGAATATTCTAATGGTTTCAATTTTCTACCGCGTAAAATAATTGCGAGTAGAATCGGTAGTCTACTGTATTAAAAATAATCACTAAAGAATGCTAGAAATTGGCACATCACTCAGGTCAGACGAACGCGGCCCATTCCGCCAACTCTTGGATTATTATAAACCAACACCATCATGAGTAGAACTAGGTGTTTTCACTTTGCTTACAAGGAAACTGCATTAACCACTGAGCCACAGGTGCTGGCCCTATGGTATTATGGTCAGTAGATTATCTTAGATGTAACGCTATATTAACATTGAACACTTCCTTATCGTAACGAATTAAAACTTTGACAAGAAAAGTTTCATGTAATAGAATAAAAAATCACTAAAAAATTTTATTAATTTTACTCAGTTCGTGACGTTATAATGAATAAATTTTATGAGAAAATTTTTGAACATCAAAAATTCCTTTCATTTGAACTGAATTTTCTGTTTCTTGGAAGACTCGTATTTACTGTAAATTGATCTCAAGCTCATTATTTATCCTTCAGAATTTCTAAACTCAGTTCCATTCAGTTCCTGGAATCGAATGGAAACAATCGCGCAAAAAGTTTGAGATTCTCTTCCCTTCGAAAGACTTTGTAAAGACAAGTGATATTTTCTGTGAATGTCATACGATAATTTCACACGATAATTATAGCCGGAATTTTTCGTTTATAAAAAAATAATTTAAATTAATTGGTAAGATATATATATATATATATATATATATATATATATGAAAATTATTTCACGAAAGTAACACGTGAAAAATATTTATGATGAATAAAACCACGAAGGAAAGGAAACACAAAAAGGTGCTCAAGCGCTTTCGTCTAATGACATCCTCAGGAACACTGAAGTACATAAAAGGTTACGGCCTATATATAGGTTACAGAAAGAAAAAAAAAATAAATAACATAAATACACACAAACATATATATATATATATATATATATATATATATATATATATATACATATCTACACACATACATATACATATATATATATATATGCAATAAACGGAGAAGTAAAAATAAAACTTAAAAATTAAAGATTACAGGATTAACAAAGAGGCATACAGATTTGTAAGGAAAAATATCGATTTTTAGCACAAGATCAAATGAATTAAACATACAAATTTATACTGGAAATCTACTTACATTCCGAGAATCCTGGGGGTTGGCATCCCTTGGTTGCGGTACGTCGACGATATTTTGTGTATCTGGCCCATGAATCGTGACCTGGATAACTTCCTCCTTCAGTTAAATGATCAAGTCCCCTCCATTAAGTTTACTTTAGAAGTGGAACAAGACAATTCAATCCCATTTTTGGATGTGCGGGTACATAGGGAAAGCCCAGGTTTTAAGTTTAGTATCTATCGGAAAACAACAAACAATTTGTCCTACGTACACTTTTACTCGGGACATGACACCCCCACTAAGAAGGCCATTTTTTCATCAATGTTTCTCCGCGCCCTTAGGATCGCCAGTCCGGAATACATCGATGCCGAATTGGAAAAAATCAACGGTATTGGAAGTGATCTGTGTTACCCATCTGCGTTTATGGAATCTTGTCTCAACAAGGCAAAACGAACATTCTATCGTGTCAATAATAACACTCGTACTTTGTCAAAAAATATTTTAGTACTTCCATTTTTCCCGGGCTTTTTAGGCATTGCTAATGTACTTAAACTTTTGGATATTAATGTAGTATTTTCATATAACAATATTGTGAAAAATATCATAGTAAAAAATAGCCCTACCAATAATTCAGGCATTATCTATAAAATTGGGTGTAAACAATGTGATTCCTTTTACATAGGTCAGACGGGAAAGGATTTGCACACACGTATAAAACAGCATCAATATTCCGTTAGAACAGGACAGTTGTCCAGTGCTCTTTTTTCCATTCGTCAGAGTTATCCCACTGTATTGATTGGAATAATGCTTCAGTTTTATTTCATTCTAGCAACATTGTCAATAGAAATATTCTTGAGTCTGCCATTATCCAACTTTCAAATAACTTCAACATAAGCAAAGGTCTTTTTCAACTCGATCCTGTTGTTTTGAATTCCTTCAAAACAAATTTAGATAAAAAGGGTAGGACGCTAAATCTTTGGTAAACTTGTACGCTACTTTATTAACTTTTAATCTTCATTTTATTTTTATATATATCGAATCTTGACTCTAAAAGGCAAAGTGTTAAAACCCGGGTAGATTTCCAGTATAAATTTGTATTTTTAATTCATTTGATCTTGTGCTAAAAATCGATATTTTTCCTTACAAATCTGTATGCCTCTTTGTTAATCCTCTAATCTTTAATTTTTAAGTTTTATTTTTACTTCTCCGTTTATTGCATATATATATATATATGTATGTGTGTAGATATATATATATATATATATATATATATATATATATATATATATGTATGTTTGTGTGTATGTATGTTATTTATTTATTTATTTTTTTTCTTTCTGTAACCTATATATAGGCCGTAACCTTTTATGTACTTCAGTGTTCCTGAGGATGTCATTAGACGAAAGCGCTTGAGCACCTTTTTGTGTTTCCTTTCCTTCGTGGTTTTATTCATCTATATATATATATATATATATATATATATATATATATATATATATATATATATACACACACTATTTATAATTTGTGAATTAGCACTACTTTATATTCTTTATAAGGAACAAATCATTTGTCATTTTCTCTCTCTCTCTCTCTCTCTCTCTCTCCTCTCTCTCTCTCTCTCTCTCTCTCTATATATATATATATATATATATATATATATATATATATACACTACTGCTCTTCATAATCATGCTAACTGACATAGATGAGGATGTTACCAAAGACAGCACAGTAACATCTTTTGCTGATAACACAAAGATCAGTAGAAAAATAAGAAACCCAGAAGACATAGGATCTCTACAAACCGACATGAACAGAATCTACAAGTGGACGGAAGACAACAATATGAAGTTTAACACTGAGAAACTTCAACTGTTACGGTACAGTAAAAGGGAGGACCTAAAATTCATGAAATATTATACCCAAAATGGACAGGAAATTCGGAGAAATTCTAAAGCAAAAGATTTAGGGGTTGTAATGACTGATGATGTGAAATTTGAAACACAAAATAAGATAGCAGTAAACAGATCAAAGAGAATAACTGGGCAGATACTGAGAACCTTTAAACGAAGGAATAGCAATATAATGATTTCTCTACTGAAAACACTGAGCATACCCAAATTGGAATACTGCTCGGTCCCAGAGCTGGGCACCGCAAACTCAAAATCACTTCCGCAATCGCAAATCCGCAAACTCAAACCTTACCTTCCGCAACCGCAAATCCGCAAACTGCTTGCCAGTTTTGGTGCCGCAAACGCAAATCCGCAAACGCAAACCATATTTCCAATTTTTACAGTGCTGGGCACTTCCGCAAACACTTCCGCAAACCGCAAATTCCGCAATCGCAATTTTAACTATAAAAAGTATCCAAAACATTAAAGAGGTATAAAAAGTTTTTATATCTTTTTAATGTTTAATGTTTTAGCCTTGTTTTATTAAAAACAAGGCTAAATAATTTATTACAATAAATCACTATTGTAGAAGAAATAAAAATACTACATATATTGATATATTATATTGAACAAAAACACCTCCTGCACGTGGGAAATTTGCGGAAAGATTTGCGTTTGCGGTCTTAGTTCCGCAACGCAAATTCACTAATTTGCGATGACTTTGCCGCAAACGCAAATCCGCAAACGAAAAACATACTTCCGCAATTGCGGAATTTGCGGTTTGCGGAAGTGTTTGCGGAAGTGCCCAGCTCTGCTCGGTCCTAACATGCCCATATAAAAAAGAAGACATTAGACAGCTTGAAGGGATTCAGAGATCAATGGGTGCAAAGAACTAAATTACTGGGAAAGGTTACGCGAATTAAATCTATATTCACTGGAAAGAAGAGAGAGACACCATTACATTTGGAAAATAATAGAGAAACTAGTTCCTAATCTTTCTCTGAACCCTGTAACTCCCTGTGTTGTGTTCACAAATTAAAGGCTAGACAGGGAACATCCTTAACCCTGAAAGAAAATAGTTTTGTTGTGAGAGGACCAAAACTGTTTAATCAGCTGCCCAAAGACCTAAGGAACACGAATGGTGTTGCGGTGGACATCTTCAAAAGAAGATTAGACGTCTGGCTCAGAACAATCCCCGATGAGCCGGGCGTACCTGGCTATGTGAGGTGGAGAGTACAAGAAACCAACTCACAACTTCAGATACATATATATATATATATATATATATACACCTTTCAACTTTTCAAATGTTCCATGCGATGATTTCTCATTTCGCCCCTCCTCTCTCTCTCTCTCTCTCTCTCTCTCTCTCTATATATATATATATATATATATATAGTTAAATCGATAGATATTTTCTTCGTTCATTCGTCACCCTTGTTCTGTACCATTTGCAGTTGCAAACTAACCCCGAAAGATATTTCAGTGAATTAATTTCCCTTTTGATCCACCAAAGCAAAGACAACATTTTGCTTTTACTTTGAGAACGAAAAAGAAATAATAAATAATTGAAAAACAGAAACAAAAAAAAAATCAAATATGCTACGAGATTCAACCA
>JAJOZX010003623.1:280000-282500 GCA_023014485.1 Bathynomus jamesi | reverse complement strand
TATATATATATATATATATCGCATGAGGTGCAATAATAATTTCTGGTGAAAACGCTTTGAAATATTTGCCAGGTAAAATCTAGAAGTTAAAACTACTTAACTGCTTTAATTATAATTTAGTATATATTCAAATGATTTAAAAATGGCTAAAAATATGTATTTTAAATTCAATGATATCTCGTAATTAATGTTAATATGACAGCCATAATAGTTAAATTAATCATATGTTTACGGTACAGATTTATTCGAACATTGAACACAAATGTTGTGAAAGTTTATTAATGGTTAACTCACTTGAAAATAATGTGTATACAGTACGTAAATGAGCAAATGTGTATATTTGAATGTGATTTGAATAAAATGTTTAAAATACGATCAAAATTGCCTTGAAATATATATTATATATATGATGAATAAAACCACGAAGGAAAGGAAACACAAAATGGTGCTCAAGTGCTTTCGTCTAATGACATCCTCAGGAACACTGAAGTATATAAAAAGGTTAAGCCTATATATAGGTTACAGAAAGAAAAAAAGAAAAATAAATAACATACATACACACACCACACATATATATATATATATATATATATACATACATATCTATATATACAAATACATACATACATACATACATACATATATATACAATAAACAGAGAAGTAAAAATAATAAAAAATTAAAAATTAAACCTTAAAGGATTACCAATGAGGCGTACAGATTGTAAGGAAAAATATCGATTTTTAGCACAAGATCAAAAGGATTATAAAATAAAAATACAAATTTATACTGGGACTCTGCCGGGTTTTAACACAATGCTGCCTATGGTCAGGTTTCGATATATATAAAAGAAAAAAAATAAAATGCAAATTAAAAGTTAATCGATTTTTAGCACAAGATCAAATGGATTATAAAAATACAAATTTATACTAGAACTCTGTCCGGGTTTTAACACATTTCTGCCTATGGTCAGGTTTCGATATATATAAAAAAAAATAAATGCAAATTAAAAGTTAATAAAGTAGAAGACAAGTTTACCAAAGATTTAATGTTTTACACTTCTTATCTAAGTCTGCTTTAAAGGAATTCAACATAACAGGATCGAGTTGAAAAAGACCTTTGCTTATGTTGAAGTTATTTGAAAGTTGGATAATGGCAGACTCAAGAATATTTCTATTAACAATGTTGCTTGAATGGATAAACTGAAGCATTATTCCAATCAATACAGTGGGCTAACTCTGACAAATGGACAAAAAGGGCACTGGACAACTGTCCTGTTCTAACGGAATATTGATGCTGTTTTATACGTGTGTGCAAATCCTTTCCCGTCTGACCTATGTAAAAGGAATCACATTGTTTACAACCAATTTTATAGATAATGCCTGAATTATTGGTAGGGCTATTTTTTACTATGATATTTTTCACAATATTGTTATATGAAAATACTACATTAATATCCAAAAGTTTAAGTACATTAGCAATGCCTAAAAAGCCCGGGAAAAATGGAAGTACTAAAATATTTTTTGACAAAGTACGAGTGTTAATATTGACACGATAGAAAGTTCGTTTTGCCTTGGTGAGACAAGATTCCATAAACGCAGATGGATAACACAAATCACTTCCAATACCGTTGATTCGGAAAACGACAAACAATTTGTCCTACGTACACTTTTACTCGGGACATGATACCCCCATTAAGAAGGCCATATTTTCATCAATGTTTCTCCGCGCCCTTAGGATCGCCAGTCCGGAATACATCGATGCCGAATTGGAAAAAATCAACGGTATTGGAAGTGATTTGTGTTATCCATCTGCGTTTATGGAATCTTGTCTCAACAAGGCAAAACGAACTTTCTATCGTGTCAATATTAACACTCGTACTTTGTCAAAAAATATTTTAGTACTTCCATTTTTCCCGGGCTTTTTAGGCATTGCTAATGTACTTAAACTTTTGGATATTAATGTAGTATTTTCATATAACAATATTGTGAAAAATATCATAGTAAAAAATAGCCCTACCAATAATTCAGGCATTATCTATAAAATTGGTTGTAAACAATGTGATTCCTTTTACATAGGTCAGACGGGAAAGGATTTGCACACACGTATAAAACAGCATCAATATTCCGTTAGAACAGGACAGTTGTCCAGTGCCCTTTTTGTCCATTTGTCAGAGTTAGCCCACTGTATTGATTGGAATAATGCTTCAGTTTTATTCCATTCAAGCAACATTGTTAATAGAAATATTCTTGAGTCTGCCATTATCCAACTTTCAAATAACTTCAACATAAGCAAAGGTCTTTTTCAACTCGATCCTGTTATGTTGAATTCCTTTAAAGCAGACTTAGATAAGAAGTGTAAAACATTAAATCTTTAGTAAACTTGTCTTCTACTTTATTAACTTTTAATTTGCATTTTATTTTTTTTATATATATCGAAACCTGACCATAGGCAGAAATGTGTTAAAACCCGGACAGAGTTCTAGTATAAATTTGTATTT